>BMAO01007824.1:0-26276 GCA_019973975.1 Trichonephila clavata
CCAATTAAAGTGCTGAAACACATCCTCCTTCAAAATAAGACCTTTGGGTAACAACATACTTTTGCCATGGCTTGTAAAGATCATCAAAATATTCACTTTTAGCCATGTCCTTTAAATCAACCTGCGCAGCATTTTTAACTGCATCTGCAGATTGGTCTTCGTTTAACATGCGGGAAACAATATGTTGACAAACTCTATGCGTTTTAAGATCTTTAGTCAGTATCTATTGACATGTGGCCGAGAATATCCCAACTGATTCTGCCATTGTTTGAAGCCTGTTCTTAAGTACCGCCAAAGAAGCCTTTTCGATGTATTCAGCGATGAAAGAAGTCTGCGGACGTCCAGAGCGTTTGCCGTTTTCGACACTTTCCCTGCTTTTTCTGTAATGTCGATGCATCTCAAAAGCTTCTGTTCACGATAATGTATTACATCCTTACATCTACTTCAAAATTCCGTAGCACTTTTTCCCAAATGAACATAAAAATTAATAGCCTAATTCCTCTCACCTAACGCAATTACCACCGACGACTAAATACATACGCCTACAAAATACGACGCCGTGGCAACCCATGTGATTTGGAAAAAAAAACTTATTTTTAGAAAAGGGGAGAATGCAATAATACGTAAATGTTACTATAGTCAATCTACTGCAAAAATTTTCCACTTTATAGGCTCAGTTTGGGATTTTTTGAATCCCACAAGTAGTATTATTTAATTCAATATATATTATTGTATGAGAGGTATGAACATTATGATTGAAAATTGGGTCGCGAATATTGAAATTTTGAGAAGCACGGCCTCAAGATATCTATAAATTTTCTAATGTAAAATATATTCAAAATCTTAGGTGCATGTATTTTTAATGGGTTACACTGCTCGCTGTACCTCAAATTTCTTTATACAATGCTTATAATTTTGTTTTTAAATAATTCAAATATTTTTATAAAATTATATGGGATTTAATTCCTATAGCCTCAGATAGAAAATTTAATTGTTCTTATGGGCTTGCAATCTCGCATTATATAATTTAATAACTTCGGAGGATTGAAACTTTTAAAACATTCTTTTCTATACTGTACTTCATTTTAAGCGATAAATTATGTGATTATAATTTCAAATAAGAGTAAAATGTCTCTCTTGAAGCTTTATTAAATTTACCCTTCATATTCACAATTGATTTTAAATTCAATAATATACTCAAGAATTTCTGAAAATCTTCGTGCCTCTTTATAGTTATTTAATTATGTGCATTTATTTCAAGATTTTCTCATCCAGTGTGATAAAACATGGATTTAATTTTTTGTTCATTTTTACCTTTAGACGGCATTTCAATTTTCCTACAAGGCATTTTACAAAGTTTCCAAGATGAAAATTAGATTTTTCTCCTAATATTTTTTTTTTTTATTTCTTAACGTTTACAGTTTTTTTTTTTTGCTTTCTTGTGAATTTTATTAAAACTGACATTAATACGTTACAGCTTTTTGTCTTATTATTTTCAATTTTGATTCTAAAGCTAAGGACTTTTGTTTTTCTGTTTAAGATCTTAAGAATGACTCTAGTTTTGCTCTAAGCGATGCTTTAAAGCTTTAAGTAGATTACATTCAACAAAAAGTTAATCGCTTGAGCACTTTATTTTATTTTTCTTAAATTTACGTTACTGTTATAATGGACTGTGAGATTTCTCGCGTTTCAAGAGTTTTCGGATATATCTTCGAATGCTTAAAATAATTTTTTTTTGTCGGCATAGTTGATATTGCTTAGTTATTTTTTTTTTCATTTTACTTGAATTTTATGCTTCTTATTCATTTTTGTTGATATTTAAACTCTGAGATGATTTATTTTTTCGATAGAAGTGTAAAGCATGTACTTATTTATCATTTTTAAGGTAAAATGGTAAACAAAGTAAAAAAAAATACAATCCTTATAAGAAATTACATTTTTTTATGGTTATTGTTTTCATGCTTGGTGGTACAAATGTTGTACCACCAATTCTTTTTGGTTTATTGTGCGGTGGTACATAAAACGTACCACTTTTGTGAATGCCTCAGAAACTGATGTTAGATAGTGCATTCTATGCACCACCACATAGGTCAACTCCTAGCAGTAAGTCAAGTTTCCAACAGATGACAAAACTCATTGTAGGCAATGGATTTATGAAGTTGTTTATTCTTTGAAGAGCTGTGAGTGTTGAATGCTATTTCTTGGAAGATGCTGTGTAGTGTATTTTTAAGTGTAAATGAAAGTGTGTGTTTCTTGTGATATTTGATACCAATCAGGTAAGTTCATATATTATGTAACTAAATCAGTCAATGTTACAACAATTTGTACCTCACATGTGCATTGCTAGTATGAAAATATGAGAGTCCAAAAAATAAACCACCACGCTGTTGAAGACCATCTTCTGTACAAATACAATATGCATTCCGACATTTTTCGCAATAAAGGACATGTTCATTGTACCAAATAGATTTGTCTTAAGTTATTTTTTTAAAAAAAATGATATTATATAAATATTAGTACATACCACACAGTCACATAAACACAAACACACACAAAATTACATAGATATTCTGAATGAGCTATAGCTCGTGTTCAGTAAAAAATAAATATAACTAATACACTTCTTATATATGTTGACTAAATAAACACTAGGTAAAATAAAATAATGTGTATAGAATAGAATATTTAAAAATAAAACTAATAATATGTAATTTAGGGCTAAACTAAAATTAATCTTGCAATATTAGATTAGGAAAAACTGAAAATGTTTTAATATATAGGATGAATATCAGTATAAGAAGAGGTGAGATTATTTATATTCCAACTATAAAATAACAGAAGGGATGAGTTGTGTCTACAAATTTCTATGGAAGGAAAGTTGAGTTGTGTCTATGGAAGAAAAATTCACATTTCTAGATGTATCATGCTGCTTGAAGAGGGATGGAACAAAATATATACTACCCACTTTCAAAAGCTTGGGACACCTTTATTTCAAAAAATGTTTAATATTATTAATTTGTAACAGCTTTTGCTCAATAATTATAGCTTTGTGAGGTTTATCTAAAATATATGCAATTATTTCCCTCTAGTGTATTATTTTTGTCGAAAACTCAGCGCATGAAAGAGTTAAACGGTGGAAGTAGATTAAGGGTTGGTTGAACGTTTCATGTGAAAGCTCCAAAGAAGGTAGAGTAAAGGCACTGTAACGACGATGCATTGAACGCGGCTCACACCTCTCTATACATGTCGAGTTTGACATATGGAAAGCATGTGGTTCGCTTTGTGGGTTGGAGACAGAGCACGTGGCTTTGGCGTCATTGTCCTTTGTTTGGCATCTGGACTGTCGACGCCGGTGTGACTGAGGACACAATGGACAAGACATTACTGTATTGCGTGTCCAATGGTGGTACTTGTCTGTCTTATGAGACTAGCGCCCTTGAGGATGGCGGCGGTCATTTAATTTATCTAGGTAGTAGTCTAGATGATTGTTTAGTCCAGAAAATATAGTTTATTTTAATTTAACAACCAGCTATGAGCATTATCTCGCTACCAGTCCACGACACCACAACACCTACTGCCCATGCAAACTTCCTAATTCGGTTTCTCAGGAGAAGTCTTAGCTATATGCAAGCAAAATATGATTTGTATGGAAGCATTTTTCGTAAAAGGAGAATGTTTTGAAAATAGGTAATTCTAAATTCATTTGTGAAAATATTGCGTTTCAATAATTTCAATGATATTTTTAAAGTAGTTCTTAATATCAATTGTTATAATTTCTTACCAGTTCTATTCCTAAATGCAGAGTTAGTGTAAAAATGTAGCACAAAGCACCCCACGCATTTACTAGAATGATTTTAATATTTTCGTTAATCATTTTATTCTAATATTAAAAATATTTTTTTTTTTACTTTTTACTTGAATTAACTATAAAAGTGTTTTTTTTTAGTTTTCTTAAACTACAATTGATTTTCCATTTTTTTTGGTTCAATCTACAATAAAAGCGTGTATTCTTAGCTTTTTAAGCTATCATTTATTCATTGATAAATTAATCTTAAATGCGTCATTTTTTAGAATCTGGAATACCCATTGGCATTCTATCCATGCTTCTATGCGGACTGGTTTGCAAAATGTAGGATCGGTCAACTGAAGGAAATGTGAAAGAACTAATTTTGAAATACTTAATGCGGAAGAAGGTGTAACGTCAATGATATTTTTTATTAAAAAATCATTATTTGTATTAACCATGAGCATATATTCGCTTTAGGGTTGCAACTTAATCTTTTAGTCCCCAATTCTGGAATAAGTCGCTGAATCTGGAAATGGGATCCGGATCTAGTTGTCAAATATGGAAATGTGAAATCGTTAATCCTGATGATCACGATCAGAAATGGAACAAAATTGTTAAATTATTGTATTGTCATCGGTAATTGACAAGTTTGCAAAATGTCGAATTAATCTGACCTTTTAAAGAGGGTAAAAATCGAGTTCAAATTTTCCGTTACATACATGTGAAGCTAATAAAAGCGTGTTAAAAAGAAATTTCAAGCTAACCATTAATCTCTATTACAATTTTTTTCTTTTTCATTGTTTTTAAATAATTTATAATTTTTCTTATAAGAAAGTGAGGCGAATTATGTAAGAAGTTTTTTTTTATAACTATTTTCTTCAAGCACCCCATGTGGCCTGTTTCATGTGTAAGCCTAAAACAGCCACCAATTTTTTCACGAATGTTAGCTATTCTAGTGACAAGTGATGCAAGATAAAAAAAAATACCCAGGAAAAAAAACCTTTTAGGCAGAGGGTTTTGAAGGTACAATGAAATCCATTGAGAATATTTTTAATGAATTTGCTCTGACGTTAACTCCTAGGAAATCTTGGGTAACTATCACAAAAAGAAAAAAAGAAAAAACAAGATAAAATTAGTTTTTGCAGATACGGCAATAAATTAGTTTCCACGGTAAATGCGATATAATATTGATTTGAAAGGGCTTTTTACCTCAAGGGAAGAAAATTCCATTGCTATATCAAATTATTTTATTTTTAAAGGTTAAATTACTTTACGCAATGTATAAAGGAAAGAAATACATTAGTTAATTGGTGAAACCAGTGAAAGTGTTCATAAAATATTAAACGGAAATAAATCATCCTGAAGTTACAGATATCTACTTTTTATTGTTTTTATATTGTTCGCTACTTCAGAAATTTAGCTATAAAGGGTGTTCAAATGAAAGAGTTTCGAGGTGTGTGCCCATGTGAAGGTTAGGGTCAGAAATGAGACAGGTATAGAGATAGAAACAATAACATTTAATGAATGAAAGGCATACAAAGTTTGTTAAAAGAAATCACCCATGGCGTTTAGGTGGGCATCTCATTCCTTGGGAAAGTTTCGAATTCCGTCTGCCAAGAATGATGTCGGTTGGTCATGGAACTAGTTCAGAACTGCAGCGTTTATGCCGTCGTCGGAGTGAAATTGTTAACTCATTAGGCCGTCAACATCATCTTTCCGGCTGACTGCTGACCTTTGAATATTTAGGGTCTATATGAGTTGGGATGCTGACGAACTTTCAGCTGGAAGTGGTGACACCAGGTTTCATTCTCTGCCATAACGTGCTGCAAAATGTCATCAACGTTATCCCTGTAGCGCAACAAATGTTGTAACCTCAGGCCCATTCCGGCTTAGACCTTTATAGTGTTAACAACTTTTTTACAGCTGGCTGATTCCGTTTTGGACGCAGTTGCATCCATACCAGCCATTTTTAAATGAATACCACGTCCTTACGAAAGCAGTTATAATAAATATACTTGCTCATGCGTGTGCGTGGTACACACACCTTCACTGTCGCGTTTGTTTCAAGAAAATTCATTGCAAATTGTTTACATGCGAAGCTTCGAATTACTTACATTTAAAAACGTCCAATACATTATAAGAAGCAAATATTGTATTAGAATAATCTAGATAAGATACTGTTTTAATTAGTTTATCATCAATAAAACACAGTTGGAACACATGAAAATTACTCAAAATTAATTAAAATAGGGCGCTGTTTAATAATTATGCATCTATCATACTAATTTGTAAATTTCTAAAAATATCTCGTCATGAATGATAAAGAGATAAAAATAAATCAAGATATGGATTTTAAATCAAAAGAGATAAAGGCTAAAATATAAAATGTTTGTTCAGTACAATCCAAACTATGGACTTCCGTGTTATATAAAAATTTGCAATTTTTTAAATACAATGCTCAATGATGTATCAGGATATCATTTTGAGCAGGCTATTAATCATGAGAATCAATAAAAAAAATGGGAAAATTTTCTATCTTTTAAATTATAGGACTGAACAACAATTGTTTTCTATTTATTTAATAATTTTCATCTCTTACGCCCAGACAAAATGTCTTTGCCTTGAAGTATTAGATTTAAAATCGAGCTTGAAAAACAAATGTTTAATCATAACTTCTTGTTAATAAGAATGTTAATTTTGTTGTTTTTGTTAGGACGATCAAACAAGCGATACAGAAATTAGGTAAGAGCCAAGGGAACTAATAATTAAAATAAAGAAAAGAACTAAAAATACTGAAACAAAGAAAGTTCTTAAAAGTAATATTAATCGAATACTGGCTGTGAAACTTTTTTTAATATTCCCATTTGTAATAAATAATAATTTTTTATATTCTTATTAGCAAAAGATCATGATTCAAATCTTTTTGCAAGCTTGTGTCTTTTAATACATTCTGGAATAAATTGATTATATTCTTTCTAAAGAGTTCAATATCCTAAAAAGATAGCTCACATAAATTTATTTCAAATGAACTCGAAACTTGCTGAAACGTGACATAAATGTGGAAGAAAGAATCAAATTTGAAATAAGTATAAGAAACGTTCTCCGTATAACGATCTCATCTAGAAGAAAACCATTTTTTTCTTCTTTTGTGACTTCATTTCTGGATATACAGGACATATTCTGATGGAAAAATATATTTTCTCTTTCTTCCGTCTAACTGGTATCCTTAGAAAAAGCGAAGTTAAATTATTGATACAGGCTATGTATAGGAAACAAACTTAGGAAGCATTTTAAGTACTAATGCAGTTCCAGAATTTATTTTTTGGAAAAATATATAAGAACTATAGAATTTTATTCGGATATGCAGTAAGACAACTTAACATAGTAAAGTGCAGCTGGCAACTGATTTTTTCTAGTTTATTTCCAGATATCATGGAGGAAAAAATTCTTATAAAAATGTTCTTCCTGATAGAGCTAGATTTTTTTCAATCATTTCAAAATGCAGGTTGGGGCTTGGGAGCTTCTTGTCTTGAACATGTTGTAATGATGTGCGTAGTGAGGAGAGGGCTATGGAAAGGATTCGGTGGGAGGGGTAAAGTGTCATATTTGTGTTCTCGCCTATCCCAGTTTCAAACAAGTTGTGGTTGAGGCAGCAGTGCGCTTTTCAACTATGGAGGCGTACTTCTATAGCGGTCGTTCGGTGATTGCAGTGCAAAGTGCCTTTTGACGTCACTTCGAAATTCCACCACAAGGTCGTGTTCCTAATCGAAAAGATGTTTTAATGTGGATGAATGCATTCCGAGCAACGGGGAATGTCCGAAGGAATGGAAAAAAGCCTCCGAAGACCATTAAAACACCTGGAAATGTAGAACGAGTTCGTGTGTCCATTTAGACCGTTATGCGACAATGATCCGGTAATTCTTATTACTCGCTCTCCAGGAAAGGGGTCTTGACAACGTGTAGTTACAACAAGATGGATCCACAGCCCACACTTCCGGGTTTAAATTGGTATTTCAAGAGCAATCTTCCTTGAATGCCTGATCTTCCTGTGAGGGGATGTAAACTGGCCTGCGTGCTCACCTGATTTATCTCCTCCTCATTACTTCTGTGGGCTTATCTCAAGTGCCTAGTTAACAAAGATCGCTCTAAGACCCTAGAAGACCTACGAAGCAGCATTCAAGCTAAAACTGACAAAAGCCTTGTCGATATGCTTGAAAAGCTCCATTTAACATGCATCACCCACTCTGGACAGTGGATCTTCATTGGAACAAGGATTCGAACCCAAGTCTCAAAATTGCTGGCCACGTGATCATAATCATGAGGTTTCGCATTCAATGCCCCTCCATAGTAGCATAAATATTTTTATTATAACATAGGTAACAAATACTAAGTGATACAAATAATTTTACCATGCGAAAGAATTATAATGGGAATGGTTCTTTTAAATGCATATTTTAATCAAAAAAAGTTTTTTTCTTACTTTGTCTCAGTCAATAGGCTAATTTTTATCTTAGAATTCATTTTAGAAAAAGGAAAAGACATAGGACAATCATTTTTCATTAACAATTCAATATTTCCGTTCTTGTGTCATGATTCCCTTACTCCATTTTAGTTCCCCGTATTCTTTTTCAGTATCTAATTATAACCTCAATCTATAAAAAAAGTTTTTCGTGATGTTGTAATAAATTTATTTATACATAAATTATAGTTAGTAAAAAATGGGCATAAAAAGTAGAATTTACCTGAAGGGGATCTCCAAGAACGATTTGCGTAGCGGATCATCTATTAACTTCCAGCTCTTTCTCGAAAACTCCGTTTACGTCATAGATTGTGATGTTGAAGATTTCTCCAGTAATTTTCAAAAGCATCAATATGATCGCCAAGTTTCCCAAAATGACCTCGAACGTGGCCGACAATTCACCACATTTGGTCGCGAAAAATGATGCCAACTTGGCTGTATCACCAATATTTCTCCAGGTTACCATTGAAACCCCATCATATTGTTAGAGGCGACATTGCACGCGAATATTGCTATTTTCCTCATAAAATAAATGCATCAGAAATTAATATTAACGTATTAAACATCCAGATGCAAATTATTTATACTATTTTAAGATGAAAGAATAACAACACAAGAAGATAAACTATTAATTACACAGAATATGCTCTGTAAATAAAAAAGTTTTTCTTGATTAAATTGAATTACAAATTAGAATGTAGAGATCAGAATTGATGATTTGTTTCGTTTGCATGATTTTTTCAGGAACAAGTCTGGCGTGTAAGCAAAGAGTTATGAGTATATACTTTCTGTTATAGCAATCATTGTAAAAAAGTGAGTGTTTTGCAGTCTTTCTATAAGAAGTTAAGAAAAAATCCTGAAAGCACAAGTCACATAGCCATATAAAACTTCCTTTTCCAAACGTGACATAAATGCGGAAAAGAAGTCTGAAATGTGAGAAGTTTCAATAAGCGAATCCAGACTAACGATCTCATTTTGGAGAAAACAATTTCTCCCGTAGTTTTCCCGCATTGTTTGTAAGAAATAAGGCGCGTGGAAAGATGGTTTTCTTTTATCCTTTTCATTCATGTTATTGTGTGTTGAAGGCGAATCTAGATTCTTCGTAAGCGTTATAATAGAGAAATAATACTTAGATATTTCCGCAAATTAACTGGAATGTGTCATTAGTTTATCTCCAGAAATTGGTGAAAACTAGTGTATTAACTGTCATCTGGAAAAGTTTGGTCGATAAAGTATTGTGCAAGAAAATATGTACTGGGGGCGATGAGACTTGAGATTTAGAAAATAAAATACAGAAAATAAATCAAGTGAAAAGTATAACGCAGAATGTAAAACCACAAGCCAATGTAGAAGCTAAGTGCATGAAATAAAATACATAGTCATATTCATACATATTTATTGATTTTGATTTTAAGTTATCCCACTATATATATATATATATATATATATACTTCGGATCCGTGATTTCACTGAAGTGCACAAACGAATTTTTTTTTAATATTTAGTGTCACTTAGTTTGAAAGACACATATAAGGTTGTTTTAAGAATATTATTACAATAAAAAAGTTATTTCAATGCATCTTAGCAAAAAAATGACATAGAATTACTTATCTTCCAAATCTCCTCCTTTTATGGAAAGCGGTTCTAAAATAATAATATTTTGCCTATAAACATCTCAGATCTCTGTAAAGAGCCTAGAGTAGAATTTTTGAAATACATGACTAATAGAAGTGGATTTATATTCATATTTTAATATATAAGAGTGGATAAATTTTAACAAATAAACATTGATAACAATTTAGAGTGATAGTAACTCTGAATATAATATGACTTTTTCAAAATTCCTAGCACAGGCTATCCTGAAAAGTCTTAATAATATAGAAGGACAATATTATTATTATCGAATCATTTTTCATAAAAGGGGAACGTTTTGAAAATAGATCATTCCTAATTCATTTTTTGCTAAAATAATGCATTTAAATAATTTTTTATTGTAGTAATATTCTCAAAACAATTTTATGCTTATATTCTAATCTAAGTGATACTATATATATAAATGTTAAAAAAAATATGTCTGTATGCTTTTGCAGTATCACAGTTCCGAATGTAGTTGGATACCTTGATAAATCGTTCAGATACAATAATCGAATATATAGGTACGCCACGGTAGCCTAGTTGTAACGATAGCAAATTCGTTGCTAGTGTTGATCTTCCGTGTTTAAAACCTAGTGACACTGAAGACCCACAGTGAAAAGGGGTTAAACTGTCGAGGCTGCAAGTCCCCCATCTGGCACGATGAAGAAATTCGGATAGGGTTTTCCAGCTTAGTTATGAAGTCCTCGTCACTTGACCACGGTTCAAAGTTACAATGTCTGTTGTATATAGACTTCGTGATGTTTCAGTGAGTGAGCGTTTACTTACGTAGCACTGTAAAGCAACAAGAGAGCTATTAGTGAAAGACCTCGTTATTTCGTGCCATGGTTAACTTACGAGAACGATACCTAAGACCGTCTTCCCTCCCCAAACAACCATGCCATGCTAACCGGAAGACTTTGATACAAGGGTCTTCAGTGGCACTAGGACTCGAACTCATAGTTCTTTACCAAGTTCTACAAGCTACCGCAATCAGTAAACAGAAAATCAAGCTTATACATGTCGTACGAAGATGAAAGGATTCGCATGGTTTCGTTACAAATACATACATAGCTAAAGAGAATAAAATTGACATTTTTGAATGCGCTTCGTAGGCATTAAATATAATAACTATCATTCTCTTTATAAATATAAATGTGTATATTCTGGTAGTATGTGGAAACTTTATTGACGTTCTGTAAGACTTAGATTTTTTCTTAAAAGCGTAAAATGTTGAACCTCTTAGATTTTCAAAGACGCAAATTATAAAATCCCATCTAGATGGAGCAAGTGTAGTCGAAACATTCGAACTTTAAGGCATTTTTAGAGATACGGTGTCTAAAGTCATGACAGCATACACACAGTATGGCAAGACAAGTTTGGTAAAGAAAAATAGTGAACAAAATGAGAAGCTCAGTGAAACAGATGCGACGGGTATTGAAACTTATTGTGATATTTAAAAAGCAAACAACTGCAACAAAAGTAATCACAGTGCTCAGTCGTTATATGTACTTTCCAGTGTTAAAGATTGGAGTTAGAAGGCACCTTCATAAATAGACCATTTTGGGCAGAGCAGCAATTCTCAAGCCACTTGTCATAATAATTATTGCCAAATGTCGTTATACAGGGGTACCACCCTCACAAAACCTGCTTGATTCACAAATGAAAGAAAGTAATATGGTCTGACGAATAGTGCTGCACACCTTTCCCTACAATAGGACGGGTGCACGTTTGGAGGACAACCGTAGAAACGTGATTGTCTCTTTCCAACTGTCAAGTATGGAGGTGAATTTGTCATGTTATGGACATCCGTGTTCTGGTTTTCTGCTGTACCCATCGTAACCCTGAAAGGAAGGATTACTGGGGAGAAGTATAGAGAAGTGTAGGATGACCAGGGCCATCCAGATGATACAAACTGTGTTTCCTTCAGGATATCAAATTTTCCACTCTGATGATGCTCCTATTCATGCAGCAGAACTTGTTCAATCATGGTTTGAGAAACTCAAGGATGAACTTAAACATCTACCTTATCCCATACAGTAACCCGACCCTAATATAATTGAACCATTATGATCTGTTTTAGAGCTTTCAATATGGAATCCATATCAACCACAGGCATCTCTCCCAGAACTTTCACATCATTTCCATGAAAAATCATAAATGTATTCTATAAATCACTATGCACACTAGTATGATTTGATTCTTAGGTGAATCCAAGTTGTATTTCATACCAAAGACGGTTTTACACCATACTAATGAATGATTCCTTATAAATCTAAGGTTTTTCTATTATTTTGATAACCACCTGTATATATAAGGGTGGATAAAAAAAAGTTTCAGAATTTCAACACCAAACTTCGCAGGGAAACTGATCTCTGGTATAAAAATAAATTTAAAAAAACATAATTTGTATATTAAGTGCTGCGACAAGGGAAATAAAGTTTAAGCGTCTGAGTTTTTTATGGTAAAAAGTAACCAAAAAGAAAAAAGCAGGGTGGAAAAAACTTAAACAGCAAAAAAGTTCAACAATTTCAATGACGGTGCGTTTTTGGTTTTATAGATGTCCATTAAGCTAAGCCTAATTGATTTGAATTCACTCCCCCAATGCTTTCCTTCAAATAAAATAAAGGGGGAGGGGGGAACACGATGATTTGCAAAGGCATTTTTCCTTGATTTCACTCCACTACAGAAAATTTATTTATAGTGACATAAATTTTTCGAGTAACATAAGTACAAAGTGCTGAATAATGAAATCCGAAAAAAAATTCTATTTTCATTCAACATGCCAGCGCATTTTCCATTGAAATAAGACATTCAATAAATCAAATTTAGAGTCTAATCTGTATTTAGAAAAAGTTTGCACGCAGTTTCAATCCCACCGGAAGCATAAAACAGCTAAACAGAATTCTGCCGATACTGAAGTTTTTGGAATTGAGTTCCATATTTTATTCCACTTCTCTTCTGTTTTAATGTTCACTTTCTTTTTTTCTACTCTCCCCTTCTACAACCACCACTTTTGGATCGGAAAAAAACGCATACTTTTCAAACGCTTTTACCTCTGGGATAGTACCTATTTTTTTGTTCTAGAACGAAACAAATATTACATTCTTAAGCCTTATGAAATGACTTTAAATTTAAAATATACCAATTCCAAATCATTTGTTTTAGATTTGAATTGTTTAAATGCTTTCTTGGCAACCCTACATAAACATGATATGGTTAAGGGTATCATTTTGTTTTCGTTGCTTTACCCAAAAGAAGACAATAGTTTGAATGCAGGTTAATAGTAATGCTGACTTTAATTATAATTTTTATTTAAACGTATTAATATAGTTCTGAAAAGTAAATTGAAGGCATACTTTTTTTAGGTGCATTGCACTACGATGGGACTCTTATGATGGTTGTTGATCATTTTTGTTGTTATTTGTTTTATATTTTTATTTGTTCTGTAGAGGCACAAAAAATTGATTATGCATTAAAACAAAAACTGTTTCTTTATTCTAAATTGTAGAATGAAGTAATTTTTGTAATGTAAGTATGAATTTAGTTGTTCGCAGTAAAAATAAAAGAAGTTCATGCGGGAAAAAAATTCTTATGATGACATATTTATTTATAAACATAAACGAAGCATATTTCACTAACTGTTTCTGAGGGAAAATATTAATTTTTAATAGTTGTGGTGATCTTTAAAATGAAAGCTAATTTCAAGCGGACTGTTTTTGTAAACCCAAGACTTGTTTTTAAAGCGTGTAATAAATAAGTGCTATGATTTCTTTCAAATTTTCTGTATACTATTGAAATAAACATTTGTTTATTACTCAAAACTAAAAAAATAAAGCAAATCAAATGAATGCATAGCATCTGTGTTGATAAAACAATTGTGTAAAATTTAATAATAACAATAATTTAAATACATAACCCCCCATATTAGATTCTCTCGTATTTTATTAAGTACAGAATTTTTCACTCTAACTTTGAGCTGTTTTTAAAAATAAGTCAAATTATAAATGCTCCTATTCCTCCTTGTTAAGTACTGACATAGCATACAGAAGTCATACAGAAATTAAAAGCTAATTATTTGCATTAAATGGAAAATACAATATTTGTAGGAAAAATTATTTTGTTACATATAAGAACTCTCATTCACTTTTCTTTACATAACCACTCTTTTCATTTAAATGGCTTTCTTTTTTGCTTTCGAGCAGTTTCAGAATACCATGTTATGCTATTCTGCCATTAGTCCCAATGTTATCTCAATCTTACACCCTGGCTGCCAAATCCTCTGCTATAAATAATTATACACAAACAGATGAATATGGAACAAAAATAAAACGCCCACCTTTAAGTTAACTTCAACCCCTCTTTCTTCCCTCCCGATACCAAACATTTCACCATCTATTCCTGCTGTTTGCACATTATCAGCGTCAACTCAAGCGCACCTCTTGCCGTCCACCCTTTGAATAGCAGCTATGGTGTCAGAGCCCCAGCCACGTATTCCTATATCTAATGTCTTCCTTTCCGTCTCCCAGAATATGTTTACACCTATTGAATCATCTTCATTAATCATAACCGCTTCCAATTCCACTATTCAACCCTCTCTATTTTTCTTGAAACTACTACCACTGCTACAACTAGCACCATACCTACCGCCTCCACATCCAATAGCTTACCATCTACATCTTCTGTATCCTAGGCTGCAAAACCTCGTAAAAAAGTGTCCTCCTAAAAATAAGTCTAACACTGCAAAACCAACAATAGAAATAGTAATTGCTAAACATAAACCTAGGAAATCAGCCCCTGTAGATGTGGATGAAGATGAATTTATTTTAAAGACTTCACCTGAAACTTATAAGTATACAGGATCGTACCTTCTAACTACGACTAGAAATAAAAAAAAGATTTTTTTCTCAATAATATTTATCAAACTTGGTGGGGGAATCCCTCCACCACAATCTCTGTTTTTCAATTCAGTCTATTTGACTTTTATATAAAATTTGATATTTTACCTTTTTTTTAACTAAAATTTAATCAAACTTTTAAGTCGTTTTATGCTTTTAATGTTTTAACGAATGTTTGGACAGTTTAGCCAGAATTGGCTCTTGTGCCAATAACCCCAACACTTCTTTACTCACTCACTGTTAATAGTACTATAAACCAGGTGTTCACTGCATTAAAAATCTATTGTCTGGACATTTCTCTTAGAGATTATCATCTTTCATTGTAATAAAACAATTTTGAAGTGTTGAAAAGCGTTGGAAAAAGAACTAACCACCTAATTTAAGGCCCTGGAGTGGCATGTTCTGGGACTTGTTTACTTCTAAGCAAAATACTATGTGGCTTTGTGCAGATGTTACATAAAATCCAAGATTCCTCTTTGCTATAATTAATGATTAATACACAGTTTATTTACTTCTTAAAGTATCATTTTCGTTAGTATTTAACGTCATAATTTAGTCTAACTTTTGACAATACAGGTTCTCTTTATTCATCACATTGTTATATATTTATTGCTACAACATACTACCACAAAAGAATATTACATTAGAGGTTGTACATTTTCCCCCCTAATTTCCTTATCATACCATGTGACGAGTTTTACTACGAGTTCAATTAACTTTAAGGGGTCTCAGGACCATTAACATATATCTGTGCACTCGAAAAAAATATTCTTCTTGAAACCAATGTAACTTAACAATAAAGCAAAACAATCATTTGAAATTTTTATCACATGATAATCACATATATTTACATTCGTTCTCAAATTTCCGGAGAATTTGAGAAAAATTTTAAAAATTTATAAAAAAATAAAAATTGGACAATTTTTAAAAAATTTGAAAATTAGTATTTTACAGCGCGCAAGATTCTGAAGTACAAAATTGATCAAAATTTACAAAATTAACTTTACTTGGTATAAAATTGTTTACTTTCGAAGTTATACTAACTTTCAAAAAATTTTGAGAAAAATATATTTTTTAAATACAATTACAACGAACATTTTAAAATTTTAAGAAAAAAATAAATTCAAATTCAAATAAAAAACATTTTATTAATTTTTTTTTTTGAAAATTGAAGTATAATTTATGAAGAGCCATATTTTGAACACGTGTATGAAATTTCAAATCGATATCATAAATAGTTTCTGAGAATTTCTGCGCGCAAGCTAAAATTTGTTGTTTTGAGAGAAATGAAGTTAAAGATACGAAAGAGATAGGGATTTTGTTTAAATTTCTCTAGTTATTTCTCAATAACTTCGGAAATTTTTACAGTATCAACAACATTTTGGTATCAAAATGCTCAGAAATGTTGAGGCTTTAACATATATTTTTTTTCAAAAAATTGAAAAATTTGCAATTTAAGAGTCCTTAGAGGCCTTAAAACTTATAATTTATCACAATGGATTTTTATACGAATCTAGAATACAAATCTATTTTGTTTTAATTATAAAAACTTCATCCAAATTTCTAATCATTATTAATTTTATGAGTTGAATAAACGCTTTCCAAGCACAAATAGCTAAAAAATAATTACAATTGTATTTCAATGGGACAATTAACATAAAAGTAGTTTAATAATTCATAGCACTAATGCAAAATTCAATTTTCTTCCTTAAAAAAAGAGAATTTATATATTGTATTAAAATAATTTAATATGATAAAAAGTTCGAAAGGCTTACTTAAATTACTCTGCCTAACAAACTCTAATACAGATACATCTATAACTTCAGTTCTTGCTTATTCGTAAAATACAGCCAAATCCCTATTTTACAAACTTTTTCCTTGAATAAATAACATAAGAATATCGAAAGATGAATGTGTTAAACAAATTTTCCACATAACAAACCTTTTCTTGTAATTTAGAGACCATTAAACAGAGATCCAACCATATACAGTGGGTACAAAAAGTATTTGCACACATACATTTTTGTTAACAATTTATAAAAAAATGCATTAAGAAATACAAAAATTGGCATTTTAAAAATAAAATAAGCCTATTCATTTAAATTAATTACAAAAAATACAATAAAATTAATAAAAAACATTTTTTGCAACAATATTAAAATATCTTATGTCAAAAAGTATTTGCACACTCAACTCAACTTTAGCAAATTTGCATTTTTTTGCTAATTATATTTGACAGTCATCCCGCAGTAAATAACATACGTAAGACGACTGTAAAAGGAGGTATTGTGGAAACTTTATCAGTTGATTGTCGATTTCAAATTGTAATGGCACCTAAGAAATCTGAATTGCCGATTTCGTTGCGAGAAAAAATTGTTTCTCTACATGAAAATGGCCTAAGTTATCGAGGAATAGGTAAAAAAAGTAAATGTTTGCTTCTCTACTGTTATAAAGCGTCATAAAGAAAGAGGATCTAAATCAAATAACTTCCGCTCTGGACGCCCAAAGAAACTTTCACTGCGAATTAAGCGAAAAATCATAAGAGAAGCATCGAAAAATCCATTTGTTAGTGCAATTACATTAGCCAATGATGTCGCTTCAACATCTGGAGTTCAAATCTGTGTCCAAAGTGTTCGAAATGTCCTGCATGATGCACAAATTTATGGGAGATCTCCAAGAAAAAAACCTCTCATAACTGAACGAAATAGACTGAAGAGACTTGAAATCGCTAAGGAATATATCAATAAGCCAATTGCTTTCTGGAAAAATGTCATATTCTCCGACGAGAGTAAGTTCAATATCTTTAAATCAGATGGCAGGAAATTAGTTTGGAGAAAACCCTGTACTGCTTTTCATACCAAAAATCTGTTACCTACAGTTAAACATGGAGGAGGTTCTGTTATGATTTGGGGGTGCATGGCTAGCAAAGGAGTTGGTAATTTGTGTTTCATTGATGGGAATATGACAGCTCGAACCTATATTGATGTGTTGCGAGATAACTTGCCACAAAGTGCAATAAAATTGGGTATCAGTAATTCGTACTATTTTCAGCAATACAATGATCCCAAGCACACTGCTGGTATAACAAGTATGTGGTTGCTTTATCATGTACCCAGAAAACTTGCTACCCCACCACAATCACCAGACTTAAATCCTTTGGAAAATTTGTGTAATTCTATGGATTTAAAAATAAGAAAAAGGAAGATTTCAACCAAATCTGCTTTTAAACAAGCCCTTATTGAAGAGTGGTCGAATACTGACCCTACTGTTACAGAAAATTTAATTAAATCAATGCCAGCAAGATTACAAGCAGTAATAGATGGTAAAGGAATGCATACTAAATATTAGTTATTTGTGAAATTTGCTAATATATTTTATTTCTTTTGTATTCATGCAGGTGTGCAAATGCTTTTTTGACACGAGATATTTTAATTTTGTTACAAAAAAGCATTGTTATTTATGTTATTGTAATTTTTCTGTTTGTTTTTAATGATTAAACTTATTCTGATTTGGCAATACCAATTTTTTTTATTTCTTAATGCTTCTTTTTATGAATTTCAAACAGAAATGTAGGTGTGCAAATACTTTTTTACCCACTGTAGGTATATCATTTGAATAAGAGATATAGATTATTTATTAGTTGGAGAAAAAAACATGAAAACAAATGCGAAGAATAAAATATTGGTGGTCAACAGTTCACTGTTAGTAATATGTAATGTTTTGTATTCATTTTATTATTTGCATGCAAAACAGTCATCAATTCGTCATGAAAAATGCAAAATAATTAGAAGTTTAGTAAATCCTCCTTAAAGTCAACACTTGGAAAAAGTAAGATAATCTTTCAATGATCCATAAATATTCATCAGAATCCCTTCCTCCATTTTTCCGATTACGTACAAAAATCTGCTTTGTCACTACTTTCAAATCGTCACTGGGTTAGTTGATTATCCTTTATTTTCACTCATTAGGATTTTACAAGATCCTGATGGTGTAATAAACACCAAAATATTGCTCGTTCATCATAGTAGTCAATGAAAAAAGTGTTTTCTGTGAAAGAGAAAGATAAGTACTAGCCTATCAGGGTCTAATTTTCTTATTTATTTTCTACTTAAAGGCAGCAATTAATGGGATTTCTATTAATTAAAAACGTATTAGAGCGAATGTGTTAGTCGTGTTATCAGGAAAAGAAAACTAATGAAAAGTTTTCCCCAGATTGCTCTATTTTTGATTTTGAAGTCCTATAAATCGACAAAGAAGGAAGGAAGGTGCCTATGTGACAGAACACAACAAATTTTTTAAAAATAATGAATTTTGTTCAATAAATATGGCTCCAGTGGTATAAAGATGAGAAACTGAACGTGTGTGTTTTATCAAAAGAAATGTGCGCAATTCATATCCCTTTTAATTTAAAATGGTTATTTAATAGTTACATAATCAAAGCATGGAAGAATAGTTTTATGGTAACAAAAAATACCATTTCATACTTCTGGAAAAATGTAAATATATCGATAATAATGCATTGAATGTTTTGGCTGCTGATCCCACACAAGCGCGAGAAAGGCATCAACGTTAAACAGCCAATCACGCGTTAACGTCTTAAGTATTGTGATGTCTCAATAGCCAATCACGCGTTAACGCCTTAAGTGGAGTGATGTTTCAATAGCCAATCACGCGTTAAGTGTAGTGATGGCTCAATACATAATCATGCGTTCACGAGTAAAGCTCTGAGTCTCAACATTTATTTTTCGTTTCAATTGCCCGTAAATGTTAAGTTTGTCCAACGTCAATGTCGCTAGTGCAAGAAATATCAAATCCAGATTAACACAATCAAAGTCGTCAGTACGAAATTAATACGATTATAATGAGATGCACAGTACACAAAAGAACATAGCGTACTCTGATTGCATTAAATACTAGGTGTAACAAAGATAATGTCATGAATTTAGTCCATTGGACTAAATTCATGACGGTCACATGATAATATAAACACGTGTTCTACATTGAATTCAAAACGGACAATAAACTATATCTCGTACTTTTTATTCTATTTGTAAAACTTAGGTAAAATTTCAAATTGATTAATTGGGTAAAGATGCTCAAGAGTTATAAAAAAAAATTCTGCAAAAAGATTTTAAAATTAAAGAAAAAAAGTCTTGTTTTATACTTGTACTTTTATAAATAAAGTGACAAATATTAATTTTTTTAAAAACAAGTTTCTGTAAAAAGCGTAATTTGGCAACAACGAAGTGCATGAACTGATTTTCTGAAAATTAATAATAATTGCATTTATCCTGACTATGACGTCACATTTGTTTTTGAACTTGATTGGCTAAAAACACGTGGTTTAAAATTATCATGTGATTATGACGTCACATGAATTTAGTCCATTGCTCAAAATGATTCAACACTAGGCATGGACGAAACTCTATCTGTCTAACTCATTAGAATAGCGACAATATCTACATCGCTTTATTGCTCTGTCTTTTCAATGTGCTCATGTACGCGTTCTTATAGTTTATTTTTCAGAATCTTTGAGAGTAGAATACGAATTCCTCGAAAAAATAATTCATCGATACAGATCTTTGAAAGAAAATTTGCGTTCAGTTGCATGTTGTGCTTATAGCTAAGCAGAATAAAGTATGCGGGGGCTATCTTCTAATTCAGCGGTTATCAAACAGTGAAGCGTGCCACCCTTGGGGGGGGGGTGATTACCCTGCTTAGGATGCTCGGGTATATCAAATTGTCTAAAATAAAAAATTATTTTTTTTTAAAAAAAATTAATTTTCCGAGAGGAAGCAGAACAAAATACATTCTGACATAATAAAAAATAAAATACATTTTTAAACTGATGTACTATATGTTTTTAAACGTATGAGTACTGCATAGTGCATTTGTTAATTAATGTATCACAGTACTAAACTATGAACAAATGAAAAAATTGTTAGAGACTCCCATGGGCTTGTCTTGCAGAGCAAAGATCTTCAAAGATTTAATATTATAAATTGACACTCTAAGTTCTTTTTCTATATTTATATTATATTTGTAATAATTTAATTAAAAATTACTTTTTAATCTGTTTTAATTTAAAAATTAGAAATAAAAAATAATACAATACTTATGCAATTACTTAAAAGTGATATATTATACTTAGTAATTAAATATAGTAATAATATAAATATATATTTATATACATGGATAATAAGAAATATTAAAAAAAATTAAAAGTACAAAAATATATGTTATTTAAAAGTAACATGTATATACAAAATTTAGTAGTTATTTGCATGGTTTATAATAAAGATCGAATTGTAGTTTTTGCGTCCAAATATACTATTGTAGTATTCTATACATTGTAATTTTTTTGGAGGGGTGATAAAAATTATGATTGAAAATAGGGCCGTAAACATTGGAAGTTTGAGAAGCACTGTCCTAATTGATACAATATGACATTTTACACAGCGGTATTTTTTAAAATTTAACTGGGAGCGGTTGAGCGGGACACTGAGTTACCGCAGGTTGACGAAATCATCCTCACCAATATCCCTCTTCCTTAGGAATGGCAAACATTTTCTTACAATCTTAAGGTACTTGGGGTAACTGAGTTTCCCAAGCGATCGCTTTTCTTCCAAAATATTTTCTATGAACAGTCTACATGTTCCCCTTGTTAACGACTTATGTGCTCATTATGATTTATAAATGAAAGTGAACAGAATACAATGAATGAAATGGGCATATGTGGGATCAATATTCGATAAAGCTGAAACTCATCAAACAAGGGAAGAACTTGATGAAATAATTGATATTAATCATGACAGCTAAAGTAAATTTCAGAAAAGTAATGAGCTTGAAACTTATGAGTAGAAACGAAGGTTTTCAAATGCTTCCTAAAAAACTCCATAAAAAAAAATATGAAGTTATAAGTGTACCAAGAGACACACTCTGCCCTGTCGGGGAAAAAAATATAAGCAAGAAAAATTTCAACACGTTATTTGCCGATCACAAGATAATAAAATTACGATAACTTGAAGAAAATGAGACAGTTTTGCCTGTAAAAACCTCAATTATGTGATATTAGTGAAAAGTTTTTGTGATTTGTGTCCTTTATTAAAGTCACGCACATCTGAAACATTTTAGCTCAGTTTAGTTGGATTTTTCTCCCAAAGTATCAAAGAAAAATTTTATAAATATACTTTCTCTTAATTAAATTATTCACTATAATTATGATTGTTATGGTCTACAATACATTTAATCATAAAAAAAAAGGATTGGGGTTATTCAGTCACTCAGCGTAACTACTAACATTAGTATCGAGTGCTCGCCTTCTCCAGGGTTAAAGATTTGCTTAGACGTGGGAATATATTTTATGTTTATTTCATGAAAAATTATCTAAAACTGAATCTCACATGCTGAGAAATGAGAAATATCAATAAAAAAAAAATATTTAGATTTGTTATACTCTAAGGTGTTTTATATATATATATGTATATACTGTTTTTTTTTTGTGTGTGCAAATCTGTGAACATAAAGATAAATTAAAAGTAGCATTTAACAAGTAGTTTTAAGCTATGGTAAAATAAACTAGTTTAATTAAAACAAACGTAAGAAAAAGTAACATTCAAGAAAGTGCAAAATGAGTTTAAGTAAGAATAAATTTTAGAAATAAATTTTTATACCAAAATTAGAGAAATAAAAGTTAGCAAGTAAGACGTTGGAATGTAAGAAATAGTTTTCCAGGAATCTTAATACTTTGTAAAAGATATTCTTTTTAAAGTACTTTTGTTACATAAGGAGAAATAATAAGATAAAATAAAACTAAAATATAAATTACTATTTATCTCATTTTACTGATAGGGAAAATTTGATAAGATAAAAAAAACAATAACCTTCTAAAGAACTAAAAAAGAGCCATCAAAATAAATAAAAGAAATAATTGTGTGTGATGGGTATGAAATTGTGTGTGTGTGAGAAAAGAAAAATTACAAACTATTTTAATTCAATTTGATAGAAAGCTGGATAAAAAGATTTCTCTTTAACCATGTTCGAAAGGTCTTTCATTCAAATACTAATACAAAACTAATCATTTAATTGCTTTTCAAAACATAAGTATATATCCAAAAATTATTTTTCTTCTGTATATCTTTATATTCCTCTCAGATGGAAACCCTTACGAAAAAAAGAAATTCAAACTGATATTGTTACCAATTTTGCAATCGGTATTTGCAAAACAGTGAAGTCGAAATAAATTTAAAAACCTTAACTTCTTAATATTTTCTTCGAAAATGTGAACTTTTTATTTTAAAATATGTTTAAAAATTATCACGATTAACTATTGATTGTTTTTTGTATCTTATTTACTGTAAATTTTATACAAATTTCAGAATAAATTTATTACATATATATATATATATATATATATATATGTATATTATATATATATAATATATATATGTATATTATATATATATATAATATATATATATATGTATATATAGTTATATATAGAAATATGCTATTTTTTTCAAAATCCTGGAATTTACCAGGAAAAAATGATTTTAAAACATAAGAGTATTGCACGCTTACATTTCAGGCTTCTTCATAAAAAAGAGGGTGCGCGTTATACGAAAGATATACCTAAACATTAAAAAATGGCACCTGATAGCATAGGTGCACATGACATACCGGTGAGCATTATATGCAGAATTTTACTACATTTTAAAAAATAAGCATAAGAAAATGTCTAGTTTTTTACTATTACTAAAAAAATATGTTTTACTTACATAAATATAATGAAACGCTTAGGGACTCAAACACGTAGGACAGATTATTACCTGACAAATATGCTTTGAATACTAAAAATCAGTAATTTTTGTACCGATTCCTCTTGCGATGCCTGGTTGGCATACGACAATGGTATAATGCAGAGGAGTAGGTAAGAAAAGCCGATTCTGTTGTAAAGGTGCAGGCGCAGGCGCGGTGGAGGCGCAGACGCGGAGTTGAGTCGTTTTCCTCCTGTGGAGGTGCAGGCGCGGAGTTGAGTCGTTTTCCTCCTGTGGAGGCGCAGGCACGGAGTTGAGTTGTTTCCTCCTGTGGAGGCGCAGGCGCGGAGGGTGGCGTGGAGTTGAGTTGTTTCCTTCCTGATTTTTGGAAAATCTTTGCTTAGATAATATTTTAAGAGAAGTAAGAGAAATGTTATATCCACCTGATTATTTTGAATATTATGAGGATCTGAATAAAATGATTTTTTAAATGTTTAATTTGAGTTAATTTTATTTATATTGTTTGTTAGTTTAATTTATGTTGAGATACTTTCTTTTTAAAAATAAGTGTGGGTATATTTAAAAAAAAATTATCTCAGAATGTTTAAGCGTAAATGATATTTTAAATACATTTCATAAAAATGTAAGAAAAAAATACTGTATAAATATTTTGTATAAGTTTCCGACAAGATTTGGCTTTAAAAAGTTTATTTTTATAAATCTGAAAGAAAAAAAAATGGTTTATATATATATATATATATATATATATATATATATATATATATATACGGTTATATTGTTAATTTTATTCATACTGCTTTCTAGTTTAATTTATGTTGAAATAGTTTCATTTTAAAAGATAAATATCAATATACGTCTTTCAAACAAATTATCTTAGTATGTTAAGCATAAGTGATATTTTAAATATATTTTGTATAAAAGTAAGGAAAAATTTATGTTTATGTGTTTAAAGCAAACTCTTTGCCTTTTCCAAAGAGTATAAATTGTATAACTGTTCATTGCAATAACCATTTAGTTAAATTATTTTTTTCTTAATTGAATAGAAATAAAAAAATTTAATCGCTTTCTTGAATGTTTTTTATAATAACCTTTTTTTGAAAAAAAATGAGCACTTTTTATTATTGGAACTTACAAATTATGTAACTGAAGAATTTTTGGAAAATCTTTGCTTAGATAATATTTTAAGAGAAGTAAGAGAAATGTTATATCCACCTGATTATTTTGAATATTATGAGGATCTGAATAAAATGATTTTTTAAATGTTTAATTTGAGTAAATTTATTTATATTGTTTGTTAGTTTAATTTATGTTGAGATACTTTCTTTTTAAAAATAAGTTTGGGTATATTAAAAAAAAATTTCTCAGAATGTTTAAGCGTAAATGATATTTTAAATACATTTCATACAAAAGTAAGAAAAAAAATACTGTATAAATATTTTGTATAAGTTTCCGACAAGGTTTGGCTTTAAAAAGTTTATTTTTATAAATCTGAAAAAATGTGGGTTTTTTTTATACGGTTATATTGTTAATTTTTTTTCATACTGCTTTCTAGTTTAATTTATGTAGAAATAGTTTCATTTTAAAAGATAAATATCAATATACGTCTTTCAAACAAATTAACTAAGTATGTTAAGCATAACTGATATTTTAAATATATTTTGTATAAAAGTAAGGAAAATTTATGTTTATGTGTTTAAAGCAAACTCTTTGCCTTTTGCAAAGAGTATAAATTGTATAACTATTCATTGCAATAACCATTTAGTTAAATTATTTTTTTCTTAATTGAATAGAAATACAAAAAACATTTATTATACAATGCTTTAATAACAAATTGTAAATTTTAATTCGGTATAATGTTTACACATACACAGTAAAGATACAAAGTAAATTGTTTATTCAGAAATCAACATCTTGTATTGCGTTTTACATTAAAATCGTATATATATATATACATTACAGGAGAACAACAAATTGTAAAATTGATTTCAGTATAAGGATTACACAAAAAGATACAAAGTAAGTTGTTTATTTACAAAAGCAGCATTAAATTTCACATTACAATCTTTTATTTACATTACAAAAATCACATTATTGTGTCATCATTGGATTTTATGTCTTACTGCTCATTGAATAGGTCTAAATTCATCAATGACCAATGTCCACGGGCAAGCGTAGTAATGCCATCCTCATTAATAAACCTTTTGTCATCTTTATAGGACAGAGCAAGTTTGTTTTGCTTTATGGAGTGTATTGAATGAAATTTGGATCTAATTAAGTTCATGTCAACATATTTTAATTTTTGATTGAAAAGACAGACTTTCTAGTCCTCAAATGTTATTTTATTTTTTAAAGTTTGTTTTTTAATTCCTTTTAACCGCTTTTCAATCTTATGATTTGTTTTGTAGCATACATTTTCGATTTTAATCCTACATATTCTGTCATAATATTTCCTTTGTTTTCATATTTCATTTTCCCGAAGACATTTTTTGTTAACTAGAGGTAAATTAAGGTATCCGAACACGTTGAAAATGACCAAATTCAGTCAAGACAGATATTTTTGTTTTTTATTTTATTGAATATAGAGCTATCTTTTGACTTTACGAAATATACTTTATTTTGTTTCTACACTACCTAGAGCCAAGTTACAATCAATTTTATAAAGT
>BMAO01007825.1:0-142934 GCA_019973975.1 Trichonephila clavata
CTCATATTTGAATCTGTTAATGTATCAAATATGAGTTAAAACAATAAAATGAGTATGAATAGCATTTTTTTCGGTACTGTTGATCTAATATGAATTTTTAACAGAAAAATATTTATTAATCCAAATCTTAAGGGATTTAAAAATGTGATACCTGAGTTGTAAAATTTTCACTTTCTACATCTTACGTATTATTTTATTTTCATTTCATGAAATTTTTACACTTAACTTCGAAATCAAAATTCATTTTACTATTATTGTGTGTAACAAAAAGGTACTCGCATATTATCACGAAAGTGCCTAAGTTAAAGATAACTCGCTAAATTTTGGCAGTAACGATTTCGCATGTGTCCTACGCGCTGAATTAGCAACCATGTACTTCGTTTTATATAATGTCGCCAATACGGTGGCGACAATACGCAAGTATCAACAAAAATATTACTTTTCGAGAAAAAAAATGCAACTATTATTTGATCACAAACTCCATGTCTTCGAACTTTTACCGCAAATATAAATCTTTGAAAACTGCAAAAATGAATTCGATGTAATAGTTAAACAAATGTGTATGCATTTTGAACTAGTTCCAGAAGCAATTTGATTCATTATTTATATTTATGTTTCTCTAGAAGCATTATATTGTTTCCTTAAAATCATATACAAGCAGAAAATTAACTTTTATTTAAAAAATTCAGCCCTTCAATAATAAGATATTAGAAATATCTAGGAAACATTATGATAAATAACAGATTTTTCTAAGTAAAAATTTCAAAACAATGCCAGAAAGAAATAGCTTTTTTACATATTATGTAACCTGAAGAAAAAAAACCTTTTGACTAAACTAACACTCATTAGGCCCAGGTGTGTAAGTACTCTTTATATCAATTGTTTTGTTTAAATAGAAACATCTATCCACATGAAAATAAAGAAAATGCATTGCTATATTAAAAATTAAGATCGTTTTTTGTTAAATCAACTGATTTTACACTCTCCTATCACCAAAGAAAACAAATATTATAGTTTTTAAGTTAATGGTTTTTTTTAAATTAAAATACTTAAAAATTTCAGTCCTTAGAAGAATGTAAAAACAACTAAAACAGTAGATTTTGCATTAAAAAACATTTAAAATAAACAAGTTTTTAACCAACTGGAAAGAGTTTTTAGAGAAGTTTTCTGCACCCATTTAAAAAGAAAAAATAACATCCCAAGGAGCAACAGAATCATAATCTAGCCATTTTTCTACTTTATACAGCATTTTATTTTCAATTATTCACTGTTAACAAGAAAAATAAAACAAACCAAAATCATATTGTTGAAATATTTATTCTGGAAATTGTACACATACATATATACATAAAAAATAAACAAGAATATAAGTGAAATTTTTGAAATTTTTTTTTATAAACACTATCTAATCCATATTATAGTCAACTCCATCCTTATTTGTGCAGAACAGATTATGTTTTAGTGTAATATATATTGAATTATCATTGTAAATATAGGAAAGTGTGTAAAAGTACATAAATAAACAACTTTTTAATTTTTTTATCAAATCATGTCTTTGAGTTACAAAATGTGAGTGAAAATGCCTTTCAAACAGTGTTGTTTCAAATAAATTACATGTTAGGATATGCGAGTCATCTAAATTATTTACTGCAGAATTTATAGATAGCTGGTTCTGAAAGGAATTTTGAAAGTTTTCTCATTAGAGTAAAATTTTTACAAAGGCTGTTCATAATTATATAGTTTTCGAAATGACTATCTACAAAATTTAGCATAACACATGTAGTGATATGCTATACCTGTATGAGTATTTAGAACATAAGGACAAAGGCTACAATGTGAAACCAATGGTCTTTGGCAGAAAGTGCAAAATGTATGAAATTCATAAATTAATTTTATCCATAAAATATTTTTTTTAAAAAAATTCAGAGCTATATGCAAAATTTAAAACAAATTATGAGTGGAAACATTAAAAATCAAGATTTGTACTAACAAGCAGAAATGAAATTAGTGCAAATTAAAAATAAAGCATTCATAATTTAGAAACAAGATAAAAGATTTAAAAAATACAATTTTTATAAATATTGCACGTCTACCTGAAATTCACATTTATAAAAACAACAGTTAAAAAAATACTACACATTGGAACAGTATATACAGGAACTAATTTGTTATCAGTACTACTACACATTAAACATCTTTTAGAAGTGGTTTTGAAATCGCTGCAAAAATTTTGGCATCCAATAGTATTCAATCAATGATGATGGTCTCCCACTAAGAACTCTACATGGCAATAATTTAAAAGAATGGCTTATTCCTGGCAAAAAAGGAATTACATTAAGAAGCAAAAACATAAGTACTTTTTTTTATAGAAAACCAATTAGAAAAATATGAATGCCAGGATTTAAAGAAATAGAACAAAAGGTATTTAGAAATGCCAAGAAAAAGCAGAAAAAAATAAAATTGAAACTGGAAAAATAATAACTGCATATAAAAGAGTGGGGTGCTCAATATCAATTGTTATAATTTCTTACTAGTTCTATTCCAAAATGCAGAGTTAGTGTAAAAATGTAGTACAGAGGACCCCACGCCTTTACCACGATGACATTAATTTTCTAGTTAATCATTTTATTCTTATATAAGATTTATTTCTTACTTTTTAGTTTGATAAAAAAGCATGTTTCTTAAAACTATAATTTAAATTAATTGTGCTTCAAATACGTCAGACTGAACAAATTACGTATTATCACAACAAATGCCAAATCTAATAATAACACACCAAGTTGGCAACCCTGATTGGTAATTGCGTCTTATTGCGATAGCGATAATATTATATGAAATGAAGCACCTGGCAGCCAATTCAGTGTGTACCACACATAGGAAATCGGGGTGGCCAACTCAGCGAGTTATTTAGAGTCAGCGATTGTCGCAAAAATACACAAGTACCCTCCGAGTTCCTGTGTGTTGAACGTGCTGAATTGGCAAACAGGTGCTTTGTTTCATATAATGTCACCAATTGGTTGTGATAATACGTAAGTACCAAGATTTATGTTTTTTCACTTGTGTACAACATACCTGCATACAGGAGTTTTTGTACCCAAGCTGTATTAATTTTTGGTACTTTCATAATATTGCAACCATATTGGTGAAATTATATGTAATACAACACATGGTAGTCAATCTGGCGCATACGACACATGCAAAATCAGGGTCACCAACTTGGCACGTTATCTTGAACATTGGCATTGTTGTGGTAATATGTATCGTAAAATCTGGTGTATGGTGCACACTTTTAACACAAAAAATAAGATTGAATTTTATGCGTGCACGTTATATACCAGGTATAAAAATAAGAGCTTTAAAAAATGTGAGCACAGGAAAAAAAATTAGATTTCTACATAGATCAAAATAATGGTTATTTAAAAGAAATGGCATTCCTTATGAACTTAAAGGGTTGCACTTCTAGATGTATACTATTTTTTACTAAAGCTTAGAATAAATGACTTTCAAACTTTAAGAGCATGACTCGCATACATCTCAGGTTTCTTCATGAAAATGGGGTGCACATTCTCAGCAAATAAACATAAAAATTAAAAATTGCTACTTGAAATTATAAGTGCATTTAATACGATGGTATACATGATATGCCAGATTTTATGGTAAAAAATAATTTTTCTCTACCTTTCTTTAATGAGTAAAATCATAAAATATATTTATATTGGGTTAAATATAAAGAATCTGATATATATACTTCATTTATTTTCATCCAAATAAACAAAACACTATAGTCACAATAAAGGAACCATAAAATAAATGTATTGAAATAATTTCTTTATGAGGACTTTTAAGACATTTTCCATAAGTTTACCAATAAGCTAGAAAACTTCTTTAAAATCTACAAGAAATTAGTCTCTTAAAAAGATTAATAATTGAAAACAAAAATTTATTTTGTAGGCTTGCTTTTTTCAAGACATGCAAGCTATTTTAAAGTTCAATATGAAAATAAAACTATTCCAATGTAGCAAAGGAATACTTAAATTATTATTTGCCTATAAGCAAGTGCCCAAAAAATCAACAATGTGACTTATTATGAATCAAGTAAATTTCATTAAGATATGTGACTACCCAAAATTCGCAGTTTTGGTGAAAATTTTCAAAAATTACTTTTGTGTTTTTATTTTAAAAGCTATACATTTAAGATTCCAAAAACACTCTATTTTTGTTTCTATGATATCTAGAAGCAAAGTTATAGCATAATTAGTAAACTGGAATTGGAGTTAACAAAACCAGATGCTGATCCCTACACAAAATATTTTTAAGATATTGAATTTAAAATTTCAGAACATGTTTTATTTAGTTCTATCTGTGTTATGAATCAAAATCTAATCTCTGTGTATATACAGTGAACCCAAAAAATGTTCGTACACTTGCAATTTCCTATAAAATTTATTGTTTCCGAATAATAAAAATTAATAATTTGGAATTGTAATTTTTTTATATCTGTAACTTGTTCTTGGTGGAATGACATAATTATTTTTTTAAAAATTGTATAACTATTATTTTTAAAAATTATAATCAAAAAGCTCCTGAAAAATTACGCCACTAAAGTCTTAGAACACTTAACAAAAATCTCAACATAGCTTTAAATATTGTACTTCTTTCTTAGTTTAGAACTTAGTAGGATATCTTTTAGTGTCCACGACAACTTTTGGACATCTTGATATAGATTTATTGAGTTTTTGTAATTTCTGCATTGATTTTCCTCCATGCTTCTGTGATTATTGTTTTTACTTCCCATTATGTGTTTATATGTCATGTTTTCTTTTTATTTTAAATCTAGTTCTCCCCAAATATGCTCTGCTGGGCTAAATAAATTGATTGAGGAGGTGTTTTCAAACTTTTGGGTACAGTTATAGAGACACCAGCAGTGTACATTGAGAGCAGTTCGCTTGGCGTCATTCTCCTGTTAAAAAATGAAGTCGTCTGAAATATCCAAATTTTGAGAGGATAATTTAAAATTTCTCTTTAAAATATTTAAATAGAGCTCATGATTCTCAATACCATCAAAAAATACCAAATTACCTAATTCCTGAAGCCTATTTACACCCCCTCCCTCCCCCGCAAGAACACCTCTGTGTTGAAGCATGGAGGTGGAGGAGCTCTTGTTCCACATAAATTCACTGGATTAAATGCTTCATTTTTTCCTTTAAAACTATTATATGCCCATCAGAACCAAAAATGTTGAATTTTCTGTCATCCCAATCACTTTCCTGTCAATTTTGAATTTTCTGAAACTTAAGTCACAAGAATCTAGTTGGATGAATGAACCATGGAAGTGGAAGTGTTCTTGCGTGGGGGCGTAAATCAGCCACAGAATTAGGTAATTTTTGATGGTATATAGAATCATGAGCTCTAGTCAAATATTTCAAAGAGAAATTTTAAATTGTCTGTCCAAAATTTGATATTGAACACGACTTCATATTTTAAAAGGATAATGAAGCCAAGCGTACTGCTCTCAATGTACACCGCTGGTGTCTTTATAACTGCCCCAAAATTTTGTGATAACACCTCCTAATCAATTTATTTAGCCCAGCAGAGCATATTGGGGAGAACTAGATTTAAAATAAAAAACATGACATAAACACATAATGGGAAGTAAAAATAATAATCACAGAAGCATGGAGGTAAATCGATGCAGAAATTACAAAAACTCATTAAATCTATATCAAGATGTCCAAAAGTTGTTGTGGACACTAAAAGATATCCTACTAAGTTCTAAATTAAGAAAGAAATACAATATTTAAAGCTATGTTGAGATTTTTGTTAAGTGTTCTAAGACTTTAGTGGCGTAATTTTTCAGGAGCTTTTTGATTATTAATTTTTAAAAATAATAGTTATGTTATTTTTAAAAAAATAATTATGTCATTCCATTAAGAACAAGTTGCAGATATCATAAAAAAATTACAATTTCTATACATTAACTTTTTATTAGTCGAAATCATTAAATTTTATAGGAAACTGCAAGTGTACGAACACTTTTGGGGTTCACTGTATTTATGAACTTCATTGCATTTAAATGTAAAAAATATCATTAATTTTTTAAAAAATCGAGTTTTTGCATAAAATTTGGCATATTTAAAAAACTTTTAAAAGTAATACATATCTTTTAATTCCTAATATATAAAGATGTCCATTATTTATGTACTGTATAAATATTATTTGAATACATTCATTAGAATTTTGTGTAAAAGATCCTAATTGCAATTTTTCATGAAAATTTTACTAAACTCGACAATTTTTATAATCTATAAAACTCTCCAGAAAACAGCAAAAGGGTTGAAAATTAGTTAAACATGAAGCTAAAGAGTTTGAGCTATAATTATGGTGAGTTTAAGAAATGTACATCTAGTAGAACATTTTTCATAATGTATTTAAATCTTTAAAAGCATTGTCTGAGAAACTATGTTTTTTGGCTTCATGGTAAAGTTCACAAATGGATTTCTTTTTAAGACATTGAATTAACATTTTAAGAAAACTTTTATTTTATTTTATTTGTATTATAGACTATAATCTCTGTGTATGTATTTATGCATTTTATTGCACATACAATTTGTGAGAAAAAACATGCTTTTTTTTTAAAAAATTGACAAATGTCAAAAAAATAATATAAATCTTATCGCTCTAGGCACAGATAATGATGTTATTTGTGTGCAGTTTTAATATTATTTGAATATATTAATTAGAATTTTCAATACAAGGTTTACTGTAACTGCAATTTTTAACTAAAAATTCCCAATCTATCCAAAATAATTTAAAATTTTGTGGAATTGTATTTTAATTCCTGACTCAAGTGTAGTATAGGGGAGAGGGCCCTTTCGATTTTTATATAGATATTATTGGTTAGATAACGAATTCATTCTGGCTTCGGGAAACCTATCGCTAAGTGAAGTAGCTTGGCGATCGATTTTGGTCACCAAAAAAATTTGACATCGCCAAGTATCTATACTACACTTGAACCTTAATTCCTAGTTCTATGCACACCCTTTTTAAAGAAAAAGTGTTTTTTTAGTTGAAAATTTGTTTCAATAAAATGCTCCGAGGGTTGCCACATACCTTAAATTTGTTTTTTTAAGTAATCCGCCAAAAAAAAGGCATTTTCCCGCTAAATTCCTATAAAAGCCTTACAAAATCAAAACAATCTAGTACTCATGTGTTCGTCCGCGGGTAGCGTGGTAGAAACGAAAAATAGTTCGGAAGATTTATGAGAACTAAATTTGTTGTTGAACCCCAATCTTTAAAATATGTAGCCAGTATATTAAAAAAACTTTTTTAATCCTGAATATCTTTTTAATTTGTTTGATAGTGTTAATTAACCATTTTTTGAAATTTTGAGTACATGTAATGTCTCATATTTGTAAAGGCATGCGTTCAAATCTGATATAAACAAACTCATTTCAAACTGAGTAAGTCCATGTAGTCATTTTTGAGTATTTCTTTTTTCTCCGTGTATCTAATATTTATTGAAATTTGTAATCCATTTCATCTTTAACTGGAATTTCAAAGAAATATATACGTGTTTAGGGATTCAAACAAATGTTTACACAATTCTCATCTCTGTTTCCTTAAATAAAATGATTTTTTTTAAATTTTATTTTGTAATGGGTTTTTTTTAAAAAAAAAACCGTGAAAAAGAGTAATTTACTTTGCCGCTGATGCCTCAAACAAACGAGGACTCAGTCTTATAACATTTAGAATAAAAACAAAACAAATAAAAGATTTTACTCTACTGTTTTTAATTTCAGGGAAGCGGAAAATTAAATCGGCAGCACTTCAAAGTCAACCGAAATCTCTATTAGGGGGAGATGTAGTCATTCCCCTTAAACAAAAGCACGCAGAACAGAAACTTCTCATTTTCACTTCTCTTTCATGTCACTAAGTGACTGCTGCCTTGTTTTGAGTGGGCTTTTAAAAAAGTAGAGGTCACCTTGTGCGGCTGTGCAAGTCTGTGCTAATCCAAATCAGGAGGGTTGGCTGTCGGGTTAACCTTTTATCTAACGCATTATGATTTACTGCAGTTTTTTTCATGCAATATTTTGTTTTTAAACCACTACATGTAAAATTAAGGGATACACATAAAAAATACTCAACTTTGGGAAATTTAATTCGTTGGAGCTAATTAATTAATTAAAGTTATTCTACTGTAAAATTAATTATATAAACTGTTTACTTAAAATAAATAGTTAAATCGCTTTCTAAGGCCTTCATTAATGTACAAAAAATAAGACATTTACCTTCTGATATTAACAACTTTTTCAAAACAAAAATGACCATCTTCCCAATCTGCTGAAAACGCAATTTCTGCTATAAAACTATTCACCTTTCCCTCTAAAATACTCATAATAGACCCCGTGCTGCCTTATATCTTAAAAGAGTGTATTTAAAAGAATATTCCTGCTAGTATCGCCAGAGTATTCGTAAAAATGGTTGTTCCATGTAATTTTAAAGTGAGTGGTACTTATATGAACCGTTGGTAGATAAAGGGTTAAAGTGAAAGCAGCAAAGTCATTTTAAACACCACTCAAAAGGAGGGACTTGGTGGAGCTAAATACTCCTAACTGTACATAATATTTTTTTTTAAAAAATCATTCAGAGAGTTCATAAATCCCAGTTCACTCCATTCATTCTTCTTTGAGTAATTCTAAACAAGGGCAGGATAAGGATGGTGGATAACCATATCGATAAGATTTGAATGGAAATAGATCATCAAATAAGTATTGCAGTGTGTTTGGTAAGAAGTGTTCTCGTGAATGGTTCTTTTACACCATCCACGATTTTAAAAGAAATGCCTTTATGCAAAAAAACATTGTAAAAGAGAGAGAGAGAGAGAGAGAGAAAGAGAGAGCTAAAATGTTGTTTGAGTATTGATTGAATGGACATAACGAAATTTATTTTAGAAAATCCAAATATTTTAGCTTTAAATCAATTCATTTATCGATGCAACTTCCGACATGCAGTCTTGCGACCAATCTGACATCTTTCTATACAAGCATTAGAGTTTAGACAAAACATTGCTGTAGCAACAATATGCATTGCCATTATTCGCTTACAATTTATAAAAGTAATTTTAAAATTGAAAGTTACCAAGCTGTAGGACAAAAATGCAAAAGTAGATGTTTACATAGCTTTTTTACAATTGTACTGTATATTTTAAATACAAATAGACATAGGCTTCTTTTTTGGGGGTGGGAGGGGGTATACTTTCAAGAAAACGCAGACGAAAGTGCTGAGATGTAATTTTTATGCTAAAAATTATAAAGCTGTTAGTTTATGGAAAGGGGGCCAATATAAATGATCTATACTTTGAATTTAATAATCATATTGCACTTAAGTGTTACTTATTAGAGAGTTTACAGTTTGTTTGTTTTTATGGACACAAGATGCTTTTAGTGCTTTATTATTAATTAGATGGTTTATATTTATTCGAAATTTCTACTTCAATCTCTTAACCACTGCTTACTTGGTTTTTCAAAAAACAGATGAAACATTTAACTGGTCATTTATTTTGTTGTTTATCTGATCATTTATTTATAATTACATTTGTTAAACTGCACATATTTGTAAATAAATTTAATTCGTATTTTTGCATTAGTGTTAAGACTTTTAATCAGATTATGAATTAAAACTGTTCTGTATTGAAATTCATATTGGAATGCATTTTGGACAGTTGTTCCATTATTCAATCAACATGCATTATTACAAACCACAAAAGCATATACGAAATAATCATAAACAATAATTATACAGATACATAGCTTTAATGCGGTAGCTAGGCTTTAGTATCACCCACCCACGTTGATAGGATAAACGGCCGATTGGACAATCCAACCAAGCTTAGAATTAAATCAATACCTGAATATCAGTATACTTTAACGGTACACCTTGTCCACTTTCAAACGTACAGCATGGTCATTTAGTTTGAAAAAGCGCTGTTCTAAAATAACATCCTTTACTTATTTTGAATTTTCGGAAAAGGATAAATACATTAAACACATCGAAAGTCTACTGTTGCCAAACGGTAAAACAAAATTTAGAAAGGGCAATTTTTTAAGATGATTTTTTCGAAAACAAAATGAAATTCCATCACAAAGAGAAAGAAAACGAATAAATACAACCAAAAAAATATATTTAAAATGTGCTACAACCCCCCAAAAAACTGCTCGAAACATTAATATTTGTAGAGTTAAGACTTGACATGTTTGTGTGATGACGTCATATCTCCGTTTAGTTGAAAAATCATTTAAAAATTGAATTTTAAAAAATCTAAAGCGAATTTCGAAAAACACTGTTCGACGTTAATAGCATAATGACCTACAGCTTCTACGTGCCAAGTTTCACACTTGTGAGTTGCTTAATTTGTCCGGAATAGCTGAAATACACAAAGTCCTTATATATATATATATTAGTATAGGTCATATATTTTAAGGAAATCCTTCTATTTTATTTGCAATTCATTGTGAAAATAAAATTCATTTTCATCAAAAGACAAATTTTTTAATAATTAATCGAAAACTTTTATGTTAACTAACTCTAATAATATATAAACTCGGGTTTCAGGAAGTAAACTTTTTGAAATTTTTCTACAAGTTTAAATTGTATTTTTTAGAACCATTTACAGTATTGATAAAACTTACTTTTTATTATGTTATTTTTACAATTTATATGTAATTCATTTTTTATAAAAATACATTTAAAACGAAGGATAATTAACTGAATAACATATTTGTTTTGTCGCAAAAACCACCCAAGAAGTTTCTGAATTCAACTAACTGAATCAACCAGTTTGAAAGGTTATTTATACAGCCTCACGGGAATTTTCAAAAGGATCTATTCCTAAGATTTCTAGATAATTTCTTGGCGATATCGTTTTCAACCAAATTTGTCACCAAATCTGTCGCTAATGATGATAAAGTTTCCAAACTGACAGCCCAGCTAACATCTCTCTCTTAGTGTTACCATATTTTTATTCAAATTAAAGCTTTGAAAAGTACTTTTTTTGTATATATATAAAATTATTTTTCCCCCAAACAGAGTATCACTGCTGGTTAAAAAGCATACCTAGTGTGTTTTAATATTGTTAAGCTTTGACATCAGACAAAAATAGTTTTTTCTAATAGACAATTGATATATTATTTCTGAAATTTGAAAATTACTTTTTTTTTTTAAATTTTAAAACAATTTTTAGCTTATTTAAAGGCAAATAATATCAAATTATCTTAATACAAATGAAAAAATATCGAAAATGACAATTAATATTTATTTGCCAGTAAACAAATATTACTCACCTACATTAAATCATCATTCGTCTTAAAATTATAAACGTAGCAAGAAAATCACTCGTAATAAGATGCAATTCTATCTCTGAGAGAAATTAGATTTTTAACTTGTTTTAACTCAATTTGGAGTTATTGTATTTCATTTCACTGATAATAGGATTTCATCGGCGCTTTTTAACCACGTTATTCTGTTCGCATTTACTTCACGTATGTAGAGTTTGGGTCAATATGACTCGATTCAGAAAGCTAACCATTTTTGCCGTAAGTGACAGGTGCGATTTAAGGAATGGTTGAAACAACAGCTATATAAGTTTAAGAATAGATCTAACAATACAAAGCACACGTCTATAAAAATAACAGAAAAATATTTGAAATTAATACTTACAACAATACTATAAAGCATCTATAAATACAATTCTATCATGAAAAAAAAATGTTGTTCTATTAAAATTTAGAGAAGATTTTACTATTTTTTCAATTGGTACACTATGTGAATTGATGCAATTAACCAGCATGTACGATACTAGCGTTCAGCAGGGAACGGCGAGCTTTGACATTACTATCCATTATCAAAATTACATTTGTCGATTAGTCCACAAAATTCATGATTTTGGTTTGTCTATCTATTGTCAACCTTTTTCTCTATCTGGCCGCTTACATATAAAGGCTATTTCACGCGGACCGCAACATGAGGACTAATGGAGGAGGTAAATGCTTTAAAACCAAGATAACAAGGAACATTTAAAATGTGGAAATTGATCAAAATATTAAAACTCCTATTTTGCTTTCTTTAATTATTCTTTTTCATATTTTATATTTTTGTTACTGAATTTTTCTGAATTCGAAGCATTTAAAAGTCACTCTTTCACAATTTCTGCATCAGTAAACGGTTTCATATAATTACCAATGATACAACAAATTTCATAGGGTGTCTTTGTTATCGCTGTGACATTATCACTCACAAAACGCTTTTTTGCTACTGTAAAGATTATATAAGAAGCCCATTTATCATCTCTTGAAAGAGATCTTCGAGGAAAAGTGTCATTGAACACACGATTTCTGTTTATTCGTATTATTTAAATATTTCGTGACAAATCAAATAATTACTGAACCATGCTTGTTTTTCACAAAATAGTCAATTTCCCAATCGTCTTCAACCAATCTATTTTCTTCGAATGTTTCTTCGAGATAGTTAAAATTAGTTCCACTCATAAAATGGTTGCTACTCCGTTGTTGTCTATTGTAACTAACCAGAAAAAAATATATATCAATTTGCACCCATACGACATCGACAGCAAAAAGCAAAATTGATGTATTTGATTTTTAACAAAGAATTTCCCTCCAAATTTTGATAAATTAATGAATTTCCAAGAGCAATGGGCCTTTGAAAAAGACCTGGTGGGCCGCAGGTTGAGTATCGCTGATCTGAACAATTTAAAAAAACATCTGTGGATGATGGAATGCTGAGATGCAAAAAATATAACTCAGACTGATATTTTTCTTAAAAATTCATCTATACTTCTTGTTCATTCGACTGAATTATATAAAAATCTGACTTCTACACCAACAAGCAGTTTCATGCGAAACTGAAAAATACTAGCGAACATTAAATAAATTATAATTTTTTAAAAAAACTGAAAAGCAAGCTTTTATAGTGTGAATGGAACTAAAGAATAAAAAAAATAATTCTTAATATAAGAATAAAATGATAAACTAGAAAATTAATGTCATTGGGGTAAAAGCGTGGGGTGCTTTGTACTACATTTTTACACTAACTCAGCATCGAAATATAACTAATAAGAAATTATAACAATTAATATAGAGCACCCCTTACTTTTACCCCAATGCCATTAATTTTTTCGTTAATCATTTTATTCTTATATTAAGAGTTATTTTTTTACTTTTTAGTTCGATTCACTATAAAAGCGAGCTTTTCAGTTTTTTTAAACTATAATTTATTTTTCATTTTTTTAGTTCGATCTACATTAAAAGAGTGTTTTTTTATTTTTAGTTTTTCAAACTATCATTTACTCATTGTTAAATTTATCCTTGAGTTTGATATTTGGAGCCAGGGGGAGAGGGGAATTACGTAGCTGATGGGATTAGTCTTGCTCTTCAATGGATATTAATTAATGGGTGTTAAGGGTATTAACTCTCTCCGTTTACGGGGGTTCGGATCAGTCCCGTATCGTTATATTTCAAAGATCTCGCTTCTACAGATGCAGGTCAAACTAATAAAAGTGTTTTAAGAAGAAGTATTAAGTGTTAATTCTTTCATCACCTTTTAAACGAATTGTTATAATGTTAATTCATATCATCACTTCTAAGCGTATTACTTTATAAAAATAAAGAATATTTAGCAGTTAGACCATAAATTGTTTTTTTCCCCACATGCACGAGCCTTTTTTTTTATTTCCATTTTCAGAAAAACTAGACAATCTATAATTATAAAAGAAAGAATTTGTGTGTTTCAGCTATTTCGATCAAATTAAGCAACACAGAAGTGAGAAACTTGGTACGTAGAAGCTGTAGGTCACTATGCTATTAACCTCGAAGAGTGTTTTTCGAAATTAACTTTAGATTTTTTTAAAATTCAATTTTTAAGTGATTTTTCGACTATTTGGGTATATGACGTCATATTATGTATATATGTTCTACAAAAACTATTGCTTCGTGCGGTTTGTATATTACATATTTTTAAAACAAAAATACTTATTTAGTGTTGTACTTATTCTCTTATTTGTTCTTTAAGATCGATTTACGATTTCTTTTTGAATACAACATTTTTTTTTAAATTGCTTTCTTGAACATCTGGATTTTATTTTTGTTAGTTTGGCAACAGTTTATTTGGTTTTGACTTTCTGTATGCTCAAAAGTTGAATGAAATAGATTTAATTTTAACATTTTTTTATTTGTATTTTTTACTTCTGTTATAACATTTTTTTTCTTTAAAAGTTTGATTTATTTACCTAAAATATTCGCAACTTCAATTTATGGTTTTAAAGCTTTTATTTTAGGACTGTATTTCGGTAGGAAGATGCATCGGTCTTTCAGCTAAGCCTATTATGTATTTTTTCAATAACCAAATTAAATTAGATATACATTTTTGTTTCGCTTATATTTTGTATGATTATTCCGAACTATTTATTGGTTTAGATTTAATTCTGTCGTTTCTTTTTCAGCTTAAAAATTTCTGATTTATTTTGTGTGTAGTCAATTGTATTTTTATTGTAATTTCTTTTTTAGCTTAAGGCAGCGTCTCATTTATTATTCTTTTTTCATTTTGACCTTTATATGTATACATTTGATTCTTCTGTATTGTTTCTGGTTTTAGATTTAACTTTGTCATTTATCTTCCAGAGTTTCTAATTTGTCTTGTTTGTGTTTAGAGTTTTTGTTATAATTTTTTTTACAATAATTCTAAATCGAATTGGTTTAATGTGCATTTTGTATGGTTTTCAGTTATTAATGTTGATTATTTTGTAATTATATTTTAGGTTATTTTAGGTTATATTTTAGGTTAGGTTTTCACGTTTATTTTATGAACTACCTTTGGAGGTAATTGTGATTTCCAATTGTTAATGTTGATTGTTAATATGTTATTCTAAGCAATGATTCAAGTGTACGAGCTGTTGAAATTTAGGTATGATGTTGCCAAGTTGTCCCAAATGACGGTGATGGCTCCTGTCTCTTCAGTTCAATTTTTTATTTGTTGTGTGTAATCCAGTTTTGTTGTTTGACAGGCTGCTCATCTTTAATCAGCAACTGGGATATATTTAAGGTATTTACACTTAATCATGAATTGAACAACTACCAATCTGGCGAAGCATATAAAACTGTCATGTTGAGCCCTATAACTTACGGCTCCACTTCTCAGTTACAGGTTGTCTGAACTCTCTTCTTGCCGTTTCCAAATTTTTCATAATGGATATATCTTTGCTGCATTTGGGAAGCATTTTCAAACTGATAAAAAACATGAGGTTCAGTGACAGGAAACTTGGAGTGATGGACACTTTGATGCCTATATGTTTGTTTCTTCTCATTATGAATTATGCGAAATTTTTGAAAGCAACATTTAAGTCATCAGAAACTCTTAAGCTGTGAAAGAAATGACTATTAAAAATAAAACCAGCCAGAAGAATCAAATGTATACATATAAAGGTCAAAATGAAAATAGAATAATAAACGTGATATAGCCTAAAACCAAAAAAAGAAAATTACAATACGAATACAATTGACTACACACAAAATAAATCAAACATTTTTCAGCTGAAAAAGAAATGACAGAATTAAATCCAAACCTAGAAAATGTTCGGAATAATACAAAATATAAGCAAAACAATGCATATTAAACTAATTTAGTTTAGTTATCGAAAAAATATATAACAGGATTAGCTGGAAGACCTATGCAGCTTCCTATTGGAATGCAGTCTTCACCATTTGGTGTTTAAATTTTATGTTGAGAAAACCCAGTACATTATGGACAACTGACAGTGCGCTACTGATTGTTGAAGTCGCACGTTCAAGTTTACTGAAGCAAATACATTTACTTTCTAATGTAAATAGTACATTTTACAATAGATAAAACAATACTATAGCTCTGATTGGAATCATCGGTATAAGATGAAAAAAGCGCTGTCGCGCTCCTTAGTATTTCTCGACATAAAATGAAAAAGTAGAATTTGGGATCATGATTACTTACTCGTCAACAAAAATATCAACAGGTTTTTTTAGGCAATCAAAGTACGATGCTTGCGTATTATCACAACAATAAGAAATTGTATCAATAACTATGCAAGTTAGCAACCATGGTTTTCTATGTGTCATATGCGCTGAATTGGCACCCATGTGCTTCGTTTCATAAAATGTGGCCAATAGGTTGTTATAATATTTTGCAAGTACCGAAATTACCTTTACTTCTGACCAGCTTTTATTCTCATGTTCAAAAAAAAAAAAAAATACGTCGAAATTTTTTTTTATTGATTCTTTTTGCTTATTGGTAAATTCTAAATCTCGCTTATTGTAACAATAAAGTAGAAATCCTAGCTAGCTGTATAACAAAAAGAAAACAGTACTAAAATTAAAGTACCATAAAATCCAGCGTATAATGTTGTGCCACCGTATAACACTCACCTATACTTCAAGCTGCAATTTTTATATAAATTTTAAATATATTCTCCGTATCCTTTCTTTATTGAAGAAACCTGAAATGTACATGTGCAATGCTCTTATGTTTTGAAGTCATTTTTTTCGAGGAATTATTCTAAGCTTTTAAAAAAAAAATGGTATACTTCTAGAGCTGCAACCCTTGAAGTTCAAAAGGAATGTCATCTTTTTAAAAATAAACACTATATCGATCTATATAGAAATTTGATTTTTTTCTATGCTGATCTTTTTTATTTTCAAAGCTCCTTTTTATATCTGGCATATAACGTGCACCCGAAAATTTCAATCTTATTTTTTGCGTTCAAAATGTGCTTTATACGCTAGATTTTACAGTAATAGCTGTTAACAGAATGGCAATATTTGAAAATACTACCCTCTATTTTTGCCAACAACTGGTACTTGCCAGATTTTGGCATGTTTTCTGCATGTCAATATATTTGGTATGGTTTTTATAACTGATAAATAATGTTTTGTTCCGATGGAAAAATAGTTAGCATTATTTATCAAGATTTTCACTGAAATTATGGATGCAATTGAATGCACAGCAAAGTAATTTTCTTTTGCACTCTAAAATTCAGTGTTAATGCAATTTTTTGTCATGTGGCATCATGGTTTAACTTTCCTTCTGACAGTCTGTTCTTCATATAGTCTTTGAGGATTTTACACAAACACATACATTTCTATGGCATTACCTTTGATTAAAAAAAAAAGAATATTACTTTTCTTTCTTTATCAGCCAATACTATGTTCTCACCATTATAAGAAAATGTATCACATTTTTTGTCACATGGCATCATGGTTTAATTTTGCTTCTGAAAATCTTGACATATATTATTATCTATTTATGCCATTTGTGATCCAAAAATGTTTGTTGGAAAAAGATGCAGCTTGATTGGATTTTCTTATATTTCCCTTTGGATTTCTTCAAAATCCAGTGTTGATGGTATTGTGTCTCATGGCATCATGGTTTAACTTTGTTTCTGATAAATATGTTCCTCATTTAGTTTTATGAAGATCATATACTTTAGACATACAGTGGTACCTCGACATACGAGTTTAATTCGTTCCGCAACCTTGCTCGTATTTTGAATTACTCGTATCTCGAAGCAAATTTCCCCATACAAAACAATTGAACTACCATTAATCCGTTCCAACCCCCAAAATGTCACCCCAGTTATTTTTTGTTACGTGGTTTGGAATAATAAAAACGTACTTATAAATGACAAATATTTATTGTACAAAAACAAAAAAGAGAATGTAAAGAAATAAATTAGATATCCTCACTGGTCTTTGCCTTTTTCGCTACATTTTTCTCGCTTTCACCTGTAGGCCGTTTAGAAAAAAAAATGTCCAAGGAGGTTTGTTACTTCCTCCCTCTTAGAATGTTCCGGAAATGAGTTAGGCAAGTGTCATTAAAAAGATCAGATGCACGACCTGTTGCAACTTTTTCTGGGTGTTTCTTTTCCAAGAACTGTGAAACTCTCTCCCACATTCCTAAGATCTCCTTTAGCTCACTTGTAGAAATAACCTCCTCCTCTGACTCCTCGAAACCAATTTCTTGCATAACCTCCGTATGCTGCTATGACTGTAACTCTTGTATCTCATGTTTTTCTATAATTTCACGTTTTAATTCAATACTCATCATCTTTTTCTTAGCACTTGATTTTTCACAAACTTTCTTCCGATCCATGGTTATAAAAATAAATGAACTACAGCTGTAAATGTAAGCGCAACACAAAACGTGAACACAACTACACAACTTATCACAGCGGAAGCACGTTGCTAACTGATTCACTGACCGTGATGGGCGCGACCGCGTGCTACTACCGGCCGACCTGCTAAACCGAACTCGTATCTCGAATTTCGCTCGTAACTCAAAGCAAAAAATCACTCACTCGCCGGCTCGTATCTCGAAAAACTCGTGTGTTGGGGCACATATGTAATATGTCGACATATGTCGAAGTACCACTGTATTGTACTGTCCGTATATGATTAATTATTACTATAGTTATTTATCATTGTATTTTCTCGTTTGTTCTTTGCAACAGAATAACTTTTTAATTGAATATTACAAAAAAGTATTGTTTAAAAAATTCTATCTTTTATCAACATGATTTATTATTTCTCATTAGGTTCATTATGGCTTTTTATTTCATTGTGGGTTTTTTTTCAATGTAGGTTTGTTTTAGATAGTTTTATTTTTATTTTGGTTCTGACTAATTTAATTTTTTCCCTATTGTATATTACATCTAATACTCTATGTTAAATGTAATATAGATGTTAGAATATGAAACATTTCCATTTCTCATGCAATATTTTATACTACAATGAATTTAATGGTTTATTTCATTGTAGGCATATTTATTTATACCATTTGTGGTCCAAAAATATTTTAGGATAAAAGATGCAGCTTGATACAATTTTCTCATATTTCTCTTTAGATTTCTTTAAAATTCAGTGCTCATGTTATTTTATGTCTCATGATCACGGTTTAACTTTGCTTCTGATAATATGTTCCTCATTTAGTTTTATAAAGATCATATGTTTTGTACATATACAGAACAATCCATATATATCATAAATATGTTTCAATTATAACTTATAATTGTTTATCATTGTATTTCTTCATTTGTTTATTCTTTGCAACAGAATAGCAAATATTTTAAATTAAAATATTGCAAAAAAGTATTGTTTAAAAAATTTGTTTGTTATGTAAGAAATCTTTTTTTTATCAACTAGATGAATTATTTCCTCTCATTAGGTTCATTATGGTTTTTTTTCAATGTAGGTCTTTTTCATCTGTTTTGGAACATTTTTTTTTTATTTTGGTTCTTACTAATTTAATTTTTCACTATTATATTACGTCTAAATTTTATGTTGAATGTAATATATATGCTAGATAGTATTCAGTGGCGCACACAAGGGAGGTGTCCTGGCGGTCCCAACACCCCCTAAAGCCCTTGAGTTTTTTTCGATTGATGATAATCCTATACATATAACGTAAAATTTAATTAAGTACTTGTAATTAACAATTTATTTTATTAATTAATGGTCATTATATTAATTCATTAATTTATTTTTTTACTGTTTTTTGTTAACAAAATCGACAAAATCAGAAGATTCAATTGGTGTTGTCTTGAGGTATGATACGAGTTAGGGGACTTTCGACCGTGGATTCCCCCCTTGAAAATTTTTTGTGTGTGCTACTGCATCCATTCATCAGGTAATATTAATTTAATGCTACAGAAAATTGAATCTAATGGTCTACTACAATCTATTTTATCATTTTTTTTTTTAAATTTCAGTTTGTACTTACAATTTTTATACCTGTTGAAGGCTTTTTAATATGTTTTTTTGGCATAAGTTCGATATAAAGACATTCTTTCTTTTGGTTTATATATTTCAGGTTATTTCACTCACAGTTTTCATAGCAGAAACATACTACTGCTATTACTTTTCTGTTATAATTTTCTTTCATGTCTATTTACCTTTTTAGCATGTTAATTTTTTCTCTTACATTCAAATATATGTTTTTATGAGTGAGTGAGTGAATATTAACGACGCATTGTTCAGATACGTGAGGGTTTCTGGCAACTGACCGCGTAATTTTGAGTCATGGTCAAGTGACGCGGACGACACCTGAGCTAGCATCCCCCTCTCCTAACTACCACACCACACCAACGGGAGGATAGCTCCCTTACACGGCGAGCCTGCAGTGGTACTGGGATCGAAGTCATGACATGCTAGTCATGATCCGATGCCTTGACCTATTGGCTACCGCGGCCACATAGGTTTTTATGAAATTCTTTACTGTGAAGCCAAATTGCAATGTGAATACTCATTAGAAAATTTGTAATTTTTGGATACGCTGCGTTGCAATAGCTCTACCCTCTTTAAAATATATATCATGTTTGCAAAAAAAGCTGAAATTTACTTATTTCAATTTTACTTACTAGCGAAGAACAGGTACTTCAACTAGTTGTTTATATGTTGGCAAGAAATAGCTGCCGCACCCAACCTACTCTTTCTCACATGAAGGGAATACTTTTTTGTTTGTTTCATTTTTATTAACCACAAGTGTATTCTTTTCATAGGGTTGCACCTTAATCTTTTAGTCGCTAAATCTAGAATTTTTCGCCAAATCTGGAAATGGTTTCAATAATTAGTCACCAAATCTGAAAATCCTTATTCCTGATGTCCTGATCAAGACAATGGAACAAAATTATGTTTTTTTTTTTATTGTCATTGGTCCTTGACAAGTGTGCAAAATTTCGAATTAATCTCACCTTATAAAGTGGGTAAAAATCGAGTTCTAAGATTGCGTTACATGCAAGTGAAACATAAAAGCGTGTTAAAAACAGGAAATCGAGAAGCAATGCACATAAAATGAAGAGAATTGTATGATTGACATCAAAAAATTGATAAAATATTGATAAGTTGGTTACAGTTACTCAATGGCCGTAGATATATCGAACCGAAATAAACCGATATTTTTTTCAGTTCAGTTCCGGTTTTCATTCCGACCAAAATAACGGTTTTTTCCGGTTCAAAGCCATGACTAAAACTTCCTCACTGAGTCCGACAGAGCGCCTAAAAATTTTGTGAGTGAATAACTCTTATTTTACCTCCAGAAAAAAAAGTAAATTTGTAAAACAAAGGGAAAGTCATTTCGCGTTACAGTCACTCAAACATCTAATGATGAGAGGTTAAAGTTCGATAGAGCTGAGCATTCTGGTCGTCCCACCAACGATTATTTTACCTTCAATCTCCTCCTACCAAAAAGCTTAATGTTGTTTTTTGATTGGTTAAGCATTGAAAATGAAGGCGGTCTAGAACCCCTTGTGTAAGAGTATGAGCCAATCCGCGACTAAACAAAATGTAAAATCATGCTTTTATTGGTGGCCCAGCTTTCTTTGTAGGATTGCTACCTTTTGTGATTGCTTGCCTATTTCGCAATTTTAAGTAAACAATCAAAATCTTTCAAAGAAATCGTCCACATTGCGAGGTAATAACATGTAGCTGCAGTATCTAAAAATATATAAAAAATACAATTAAATATACGAAACAAAACAATACTTGAAATTGAGAACACACAAGTTTGGATTTTTTAAATAAAAGAAAAATTGAAAATAGGAGAGGACAGCTTTTAATGGAAACAGGGCGGGCTCTAGCAGTTTTGCCACCCCGGGGAAAAAATGGAAAATGTGGCTCCTCTCTACAAAGTAAAAAAAAAATATATGGAACAAATTCAATTTTCGGATTTTTTTGAAAAATCGCCAATTTTTTTTCCTTTTTGGCGCCAAGGAAAGTGTAGGGTTGCAAAATTCCTGCCTCACCCCCCCCCCCCACTCTGAAAGGACACGAAACAGAGTACTTTGCCCCCTCCCCTTCCCCCTGCTCAAACTCCAGAAAACAGAAAAGTGAAGTTCCCGTCTTTGATCTAATCTTGACTCCTCCCCTCGCCACCTTTGTACGAAAATGAATGGCAGAATTCTTTTTAATCCTAGTAGGGAAAAGCATAAAAATGAGACATGTAACATTTTTAGAAAATAGGCTAAAAGCGGAATAGACGAGAGAATTCCTTCATTAAAAATAAACTAAAAAAAAAATAGGGAAAGGACAAATTTTTATAGAATTAAATGTAAACAGTATAATGATTTTTTTAGCAATACAGCATTGAATTTAAGAATAAAAATCTATTTTTTTAAGTGATTCATAATAGTAATGAACAAATTGTTCTATTTATCACCATTACCTCATTAAACCTAGAAGAGAAACATATTAAAGCAAATTAACAATAAAATTAAAGGAATAAAATAAGATAAGAAAATTAACTTACTTACATAAGCCTCTAAGAGAAACTTAAAACTAAACGAAAATATATTAAAACAAAGGAAAATTAAAATTAAAGAAATACAATTAAATATAAGGAGTATATCTTACTTGTTTACATTGATAAATTAAATATAAATATAATTAACTTACCTTGAGCATCTGATGCATAAAAAATTGTCACACAACCAAAATAATAACTTGTCGGCAAGATAGGTTGTGATAAAAATGTTGATTAAATTCCTTTTTTTAAAGAATTTGACCTAAATCCCTCTCAGCCCAATTGATGTCCCTAACAATTTCTATAAACTTATTGAAACAATCCATTCTCATTGGTTTGCACGATTTCCTCAACATATACAGTCACAAATGAAATTTTAAATCTATTTTTCTATTGAAAGTAGGGAGTGAATCTGTAACATGCTTCCAAAAAAAAAGTGCATTCTATGGCATTTGTGTGACAATTCGTTACTGGATTTACAAAATGAAGACCATGATTTAACGTCAAATGATCAAATTCTTCTTGTCCTAAATCATAGTTCCAGGCTCTATCCATTCCTTTATAGTGTAGACTAGAGTCTCACGAGATCTGTTGTGTACTGCAACTAAAAATAGCTTACCTGATCCTCATTCTACACTTCCAAACACCCACTGAATTGACTTCCACTAATATAGAATGACTTCAATGACAAATTGTCCCCAATCTGCAACTGTACCAGAAGATAAATAGAAATACGCTTTGGTCTCTTTTGTTCTGGTCCCCATGATCAAATGATAAATTAGAAGAAAAATCTCATTTAATTTTAATTTGCTACAACTGAGCCACAAGCCATGAAGTATGGTTTTAGTTGAATCACATACCTTGTTATTCCTAGAATTTCTGCAAATCCATGATTAACCATCTAAAATAGAATTTTTCTTCCCAAACTTTATTGGAACATTGCAATTGGAGTAAAGAAAATTTTAATTTAATCAGATTTTCTCTCTCAAAATCTAAAAATAGTTTCTTATTCCTTCATATTTCATAAACAAAATCAAAATTAAGTACTCCCTTTTTTCTCCGCAAATGTGGCCCTTTTGCTAGAAAAAGAAACAGGAACTGTTTCAGAAAAAACTTTCTTATACTTGGGATAAACACTGCAAATAGTCCCGTGGTTAGAGGGAACCGGTTACAATTTTTAAAGGTATATAAAATAAAAAGATTTTTAAAATTTATATTAACTTCTTTGTAAATTAATAATAATAATGTAAGAATTGTGATAGTCAACCTAATCAATAACTGGAATAACTTATCAATAAGTAAAAAAAGACGTTAATAAATAACTAAATAATATTAATAAATAATATGGATAAAGGCACAATAATAATAAAAGAATATATAACCTAATAATGACAGAATTAAGTCAACCTAAGCAATAATTAAATAATTTATCAGTAATTAAAAAGAAATATTAATAAATAATATGGAATAAGAAATAAGGTAATGATAATAAAATAATTGAAATGCAACGTAATAATGAAAGAATATTCAACCTAATCAATAACTAAAAATGAACTTTAATAAATATAATAAACAATATTAAATAATAATTATTAATAAATAATATTAAATTTTTCTTATTAATAAATAATTTTAAATAAATAATACTATTCTTATTAATAATTAATATTAAATAAATATTCCTTATAAATATTAAGAAATAATTGCAAATAAGGCAGTGATTTCTTGTCCTGAAATGTCTATGTTTGAACAGTCAAAAATCCAAGATAAAAAGGAGGATGTCTTAGAGAGAATCCCATAGACCCCCTCCTCCATAAAACAAAATTACTGTTCTGATTGGAAAATTCGCCATAAAACGAAAACCCCGCGGAACGCGACCGGAAAACAGGAGGAATCAGGGAAGACAGAATCTAGCACAGAATCACCCGAAAACGGCGCCAAAAAAAAAAAGAAAAAGTCCGTATATCGAACTTGTGCCAAAAAGGAATATTAAAATATAGAAATTGTTCATAAATGCACTCCTATTAAACTTGAAATGTTCTTGCAAAGAAATAGGCAGCATAACAGCATATATATATAAATATTCATTAAAAACTAAAACACAAACATAAAACAAATTTAAAACAAATAACAAAATAAACAAAAAAAATTTGAAGTGTTTCTTTTCTGACTTTTAACTCTGAAAACTTTCTGATCAATTCTTTTAAATTAATTTGCTCATTTTTTTCATGTTTTATAGCCAATGTAACTAAACCATTCAATCTATCTTGAAGAGTTGAGGACCGTAAGAGAAAATCTTAATTTTGAGAGACTCCCCTGTCTCCGCTTGCTACACTTATTGACAAAGAAAGTAATATTCTTAATGCGATTACACTATTTGACACAAATTCTAAAACTGAAATAAATTTTAAAACTTCTATCTGGCTTTCTTTTTTGACTAATAAAGCTTAAACTGGCGTTATCTCATCTGCTAGATCAAGCGCCTTTATAGATAGTTATTCTACGTCTCTCAACATTATTTCTAAATTTTTAGTTTTTGATTATTAAATTTTTAGGGGTATCCTTTAAATCATATATATTTTATAAAAACCGAAAACAATTACTATGGGTACTCTTTAAGTTAGATTTTCATTCCAAGACATTAATTGCCTGGTGAATTGTAAAAACAATAAAACTCTATCTTGGATTTTAATTTAGGATCTTCCACTAGATCATCTCGGGCTTCGTGATCAAAATTAACATTTTTGCGTTGAACTCTGTGATGTGGCTGCATCACCTCCAAGTTAGCAGGGATATCAATCTCATCGGTCAGTTCTTTTGCATCGAGAGTATTTCTTCAAAAGCCACTTCCGATTGAAAATCATTAAAAAAAATTTACAATTTCTTAAGAGTAATCTTTATTTTGCAATAGTTTGCTTATCGGATTTAATCAATTTAAAATTTTATACCAAATAATGATGGGGCATAGGAACTTGAATTGTTTAATAGAATTTAATAATCCAAAGGCATCATGTCTTATATAGTTGTCAATTTCAATATTATTATGAACACTAAAGAGAGCATCATAAATACCTCCTAATTGATGCCTTGAAGGTTTAATGGCCTCTATTCGGCTTTCCCAGTGAGTTGCACTTCGTAGTTTTAAAGTTATACTCTTTATATATTTTAATAATATAGCCCAACAAAAAGCTGATGAAAAAAATAATTTTTTTCGACTGTATTAAAAAAATTACAGGCTTCTAAGGATGCATTTGCCATGTCATTAATGACCAAATTTAAAGAGTGGCTACTACATGGTCCGTAGACTTAACGTCCTAATTCTAGATTGTACCCCTGATTTCTCGCCTCTCATGTTGGATCCATTATTGTAGGCCTGCCCCCGCATATCTAGCAAATTTAGTCCCCATTTTTTTAAGTTTGTCAACCATTAAATTCGAAAAAGCTCTTTTCCAGTCGATCTTTCAACTGGGAGGAAACCTAAAAAACTCTTATTAACTTTAACGGTAACTTCATTGGAACTAAATTTTTCAATACATACATATTTTGCCAAAAGTGCCATTTGTTTGATCTTACTGACATCAGTGGTGCAATCTAAAATTATTGAATAATATTTGGCTTGTATAATTCTATGAATAATTTATAGTTTAATGTTCTCATTTAAAAGAGAAATTATCTAGTTCTGAATATTTTTTCGTAGATAGTGTTACTTTAGTTTCTTGATTTTTTAGCACTTTTCGAACATGTACCTTCCCTTATTGGATCAAATTTAGCAAGTAATTGAATTATTTGTAAAAAATGACCATTATTGGAATCGGACAGCTTGTCACTCTTACCACGAAGAGCTAAGCAATTTTGAGCAAGCATTTTTAATGTTGTTGCAATGCGTTGAAGCACCTCGCACCAATAATTAGTCTCTGCAATAATAAGTCTTTGCGAGTCGCTGTAAGTTTTTTCCAGCATTGTAATCGCTGACTAAATTCAATCCAAGATTTTGACTTTGACTATGATTCTTGGTGCTTCCAACCCTTAAAACCTTTTGTCGAAGAAATAACGACACCAACACAAAGTTTGCTGCAAAAACAATATAGTTCTTTGTATGGAATAGACTAATCATTTACGCATAATCTTTTTCAATGTTTTTTTTTAAAATTCTGGTATAATGAAAGCTTAACCTTCGATCGATGTTGTCATGAGGAAAATTATACTCTGTTAATGGCTAAGGGGGTCCTTTTTTCACCAAAAAACATCTATAGTGCCTGATAGGATAGGTGGCCAAGTTTTTGGATCTGAACTAAATATCATTTTTAAAGTAGTGTGATCTTTGGATTTGCTTGGAGGAGTTCCTATAAAAGCAGAGCCACTATCGGCTCTGTTTATTTCATCTGCAACATCTTCATGAAAGCCTAAATCAGATTATATGATTCTATACTTTCTTCCTTTTTTCTAGTGCCTTGTAAGTGGTTCCGTAAACTTCCAGTTTGTCTTTTCATGTGGGCTTGTTTTTCGCGTCGGTTTCTTTTGTATTGAGCATCAAATAGTTTTTTACCCACTCCTTCAGACATTCTAAAACTTTTTAAAAAATGTATTTAAATTAAGTAGGAAAAGTTTGAAGATAATTGATAGAGTGTTTTGCTTTCATACAAAAAATTTGAATTCATCAAAAATTGACCCATTTTAATTAAAAATCGATGTGGTTGAGATTTTCCAAAATCTTTTCGTAAATTTAAAACAAATAATAAAAATGTCTTATTTTACTTTCTTTTGAACACTGTATTGATTTATTTTTAATATATCTATATATATAGAATTGATAACTATATTTTTTAGGATATTATAATAAAGTATATTTTTCAATATTAAAAATGGGAAAAACCAATTTACATATAACATATTTTTATATTTTGAACAAACCCACATATGCATCTGTATAATCTGTATATAGCACTCACAAAATATACAATGAATTTACATAATTTGTAATCTAAGAAAAATGTTCTACTTACACAATTCCCGCAGAAAAAATACTTTCTATTTATCTTATTGATTTAACACTAGAAATTAGTAATCTTTATAAACGCTAAAATTAATAAAAATACTCAAAAATGGGCTACAATACATTATATTTCTCAGTCAAAAAAACAATGTCTTTTAACTTCTTTAAAAAATGCCATTTCGAAATATTTTTCATAACATTTATATATAAGCACACGTAATCTCATTTGGAAATATATTTATAATGCTAAAAAAATAATTTACAAAATTTATTTCTTTTTACATCAAAAAAGAAGAAAACATCCAAATAACTCACCTATTACTGACCTAATTCACAAACTTTAAACATTCCGAAAGAATTTTTATAAAAGGCCTTTTCGATACTCTACAATCATCAATAACACAATTACTTAAAAAAAATATAATTGCCAAATAGTATTACTAAATTTCGCTTGATGTATAAAAGAGAGAGAGAGAGAAAAAAAATCTAAAACCACATCTGTTGCATTGATTTAACACGATGATTGAGAAAAATGGAATCCAAATTTACAATAAAGAAGACAAATAAAGCCTATTTTGTTTTAATTCGGAGAACAGTAATGAAGGTTGTGCAATGCCTCGTTCCGGAAATGGAAGCTCTGTTATGAAAAAAAAAAATTTCGCAATATTATATATATATTTCGATGTAATTTAAAAATATAATTTTTTAATCCATATCTCTTAACTGTAACTAAAGATACGTATATACAAAATAATTTCATTGAAATTAGAATAACAAAGTTTTCTTTTAATTCAGTATAGTCCGTATATATATATATATATATATATATAATAAAAATTCGATTCTCAAATGCCGTCCCGGACATGGGTTTGGTTTGTCCGGCCCTAGAGCCGCCCTGATGGAGATAATTTTCTTTTAGAGAACTGGTATGGGAGCAGCTTTAGTATCGCACAAGTAGATTGCCAAGGAAACTACGTGTTTCAAAAAATGGCGGCTATCTCGTTTTCACCAGAAACAGAATTTTACGGGATTCGTGAGGGGATGGGGGGAAAACCCCTGATGATGCTTTTTTCCAAACGCTAAAAATTGGAAGTTGTAAAACCATTAGCCTGTGTAATTATGTTTCATTCATATTTTCCCAGCTTCACATGTCACTCCACATAGTAATATAATAAGTGTTTACGTTACAAAACTATTTTTAACGGTTGATTAGGTATATGCTTATATTACAGCATTGAAAATTTAAGGAAAATTTTTTTAATAGCTTAGCTACATTTTTGATTTTTTGCTTTATTTATTTTTATTATTTCTTTTAATCATTTTTTTTTATTATTATTTATTTTTATCATTTTTGAAGTGATAACTTCTTTAGGCGTGTTTTGCTGAAGAGTGAACTTAAATGACGCGTCATGCTCGGAAATGTAACGCTCATTTGACTTTTTTCGTCTTTCGTCGGAAATCGTGTTTGGACAATAGTCCTCGACATACACACACATAAGATGGGTATTTCCCCTGGGTTTTGAGTAATACTCTTCAGTGCTTTTTAATTAGTTTCTTGTTTCCCAAAAGAGATGAGCAGTTGATGCAAACTTCGAAAAGGCAATTCTTAGGGAATTTAAAAATAAATCAGATGATGTTTATGTAGAAGAGTATCAAGTTTTAATGTACACAGCGGGTTACTGCGTGCATAGTATATACAACCTTATTGCTCAGATTGCAAATATATATTCGTTGTATATAAAAAAATCAATTTCGATTCAGAAAATGTCGAAGGGACAAGATATTTGAGTCTTCTGGATAGAGGAGGTTTCAAAATGCTCACAGATATTGTTATGAAAATCATTTCAAAGCAACATTTTATTTTTAATTTGTTAATATCGAATAGATTCGAGTCAAAATATTTTAAAGTCGATTGCCAATTATCTTGCTTTACAAGCATAACAGAAGAATATCTGGAATTATATGAATTGCAGAATTTCTTGCATTCGTTTTATTCATCTTCTTAAGCTGCAACACACCTGCATTTTCATATTTTTGAGGGGAAAACTATTTATTATATTCGGAAATATATGCGTAAATAAGTATTCAAAATAGCGCAGTGAAGAAATTTTAATGGTGAAGGATAGTCGAAAAAGGAAGAAATTTAAGGCCAATTAAATTAATGTTTGCTTTTTTATATTTTCCTGTTTTATTTATTTAAATATTCAACTATCAATTCGTATTTTATTCAATGTGCATGTATTTCCTCTAAAAATTCATTTTTTATTCTATATAAAAAATGGATGTAGCATCAAATACTACAGAATCTTTTGGGTTTAATCAGTCATGTATTGGAAAAATTTGTGCAGCGGAATGTAGAGCAGAAAATGGACAAATAATTCTAATGGTTGCTATTTATATTTCACTAAATCAAAGTTTTGAGAAAATTATCGAATTTATTAACAAAAATTTAGTTGCCTACACTGAAGCTCTTCGGCTATTCTGAACAAATTACCTATGGTTTTAAATGGTGATTTTAATGTAGATTTTTTTTTTCAAAACACAAATCAAAAACATTAGTTTAATTTTTAAAATCAAAATTCAATTTAATTATGCCAAATGATCGAAGGGAAAGCATGACAAAGTATAGAATAACGCGTCACGGATTTTTTTTTTAGATATTTAAATAATTTTGAATCTCTAAAGCAGTGGTTCCCAAAGTCCATGAGGGGCCCATGGAGTGTAAATGGGGGTCTATGGTAGTGGTTCTCATTAAACCCCAAAATCATGACTTTAATCTTTAAAAAAAATTGATCTAGTGGAAATCAGAGATTTTACCAATTCACATTTAGTGAGGTTAGTTTATAGTAACTAGGTGACAGCATAAGTTTTATCAAGATAAGGACCACATTTCAGAATTTCCAAAATTAAGCTAATTAAGCTTAAATGCCCTTATTCAGATTTTGAAACTAGGTTTGAGATTGCTTTTTTTGTAGTTATAAAAAAACAGCAGTAGACAATGATTTCATATTGTCACTTTGAAAAAAGAAATGTCGTATTACAATGGGATTGATCAGAATAGATCCTAACGAAAATCTTAAAATAAAGTTTAGAAACGGATGTCAGCAATTTTGGCTTTAAAAAGACATGCCTGATATTTGTCGCAAATTATGGAATATCGCGAGAAAGTTTTTAATTGCTTTTCCTTGTGAAAAGGGGTTTCACTGGGTCTGCCAATTTCAAAAGCAAAAAAAAAAAAAAAAAAAAAAGGGGGGGGGGAGAAAAAAAGAACTGGGCACTGACTAACAAAGGAGATTTAGGGTTAAACTTGAATAGATTGATTTTAAATGTTGAAATTTTGTTATTGAAGTATTAGATTCATATCTCTCATTAAAAGAAAATGTTTGTTGTTCAGTTATTTTATGTATTAATTTGGTTTTAATTCATTAACATACGCTTCTGAAGTTTTAAATGGTATACTTCATTACAGTTAGAAATTTATTTCTATTAAAGAAGTAGCACCAAATATCAAAAAGACATTTAAGTTGATAAATTTGCAAAAAAATTAATATTAGGTAAGCAGGGGTCTATCCGAAACCGAAAAACATGGCAAGGGGTCTATGAGACAAAAAAGTTTGGGAACCTCTGCTCTAAAGTATTTATAGCCTATTTCAGATACCATAAACCAATTGTTTCTTTCTTAGAATACAATTAATTCACAAATATGATTGTATGTTTTGCAAAAAAATATTACTTTATGAGTACAGACATATGAATAAATAATTTTATATTGCAATACCCCTTGTTTTTTATTCACCGTACTGATGCCTGAAATAACATTACAAAATTTGAAGTTTTCACTTCTATCATGTGGTCATTAGCACACAATTATTATTTTTTTTTTCTCGTCCTTCAAGTATTTTTTATAACACAAATACAAAAGAAAGAAAATGCCGGCAATCCCTAATCAAAGAAAACCCTCTAAAGTATGTACTTAAAATATTCCCACTCTATTTCCCTTATGATTTCAACAAATGTGTTGAACATATCAATGGTTTTAGCACGGCAACTCTTTTCAAATCCCACGTTAAATTATCATTTAAAAGTAGTTGAAATTCAACTATAACGTTGCTAATCGTCGATGCCACGCTTAACAAAGACCCAAAATTCGTGGTGACAAAAACTATTTCAGAAAAAAGCACGTGCTATTCCTCTTACCTGCAAGTTGAGAGCCCTATACTTACCACACGAGGTCTGAGCCAGAAATGGTCCCCATGATATGCGCTCTCAGGGTTGCAAACTTAGGAAAACGCGCCAAGATAGCCAAATACAGCGAGTCTCTTTTAAATGAGGCAGTCGTTTATTACAAATTATAACTTTTATAGTACATTTGCTTACGTCACAAGCCATGACGTATTTGAGTGTTAAAAAGAGTGTTACCAAAATTCCTCCGCTACGTTAAAAAGTCCGAAAAACTATTTTTTCTTTTCAAAAGAATGCATCAAAAATATTAATTATTATTAGTTTCGGCATAATTTTGCATTAGAAATTTTGAAACGGTCTCAGAAGAATGTTTTTAAAAAAGTAAAAGGAATTGAAATATTAGAAATTTGTATGCGTATAGATATACGGAAGCTAAAAGAACAACTCTAATACACATAATTCTTTTCTTTTTAAAAGAAAATTTCCTGTTCTATTTTAAAGAAGTCGATATTTTTATAATTTAGGAAATCCCGTTATTCAAACATAGAATAGAAACTATAGAAATTTTTGAGAAAGCATTGAATAAATAAGCTTATTTTTTTATAAGCTAAGTATTTATATCTGTTATTCATTATTACGCGCATACTGTATTTTCTTTACTATAAATCTACTTTGAATATGTTCTATATTACTTATGAATATATCTTATTTTTTTAAACTTATTTTATAATTTTACTGTAAAACTATTTTCCATTGTTACTATAGAAAGTTTTTCGACTATTTACTTTAATTATATTTTAATTTTTGCTAGTAAAAATTATTATTTTTCTTTCAGATATGCAAATAAAATTTTTTAAAAAATAACAAAAACTTATTTTAACAAAAAATTTTATTTTACAGGGAAAAAAGGATGCATTTTTCTTGATCCTTTTTTTGCTTTTGGGACTTTTGTGATGAAAACATTTTTTTTTATTGCTTTAATAATTTCGCATGGATCAAAGTAAATATGCATTCTCAATATTTATAAATAGTTTTAGGTTTTTGGAAGCTTTTTTTTTATTTAAGAAAATATTACGTAAGATTTTACATAAGAAGAAACACAACGTTTTAATCATTTGCTCTGAATTTGTCCTAAATAATTTTTTTAAATTTTAAAATATGTTAAATTTCACAAGAATGCATTTAATCATATAATTTACTATTGCAATCGTTGTCAGTTACTATTAAAATCAATCAATTAATATATTGTTGGATAATTTCATTGACATTTTGTACACTTGTTTCAAGTTTATAATATTTTAATCAATATTTAAGGATTAGAAATGTTATCTACTCATATTGTTTGCGATACCGAAGATGTGTGTGGTAACCCATTCTCTGTACTTCCACACCACAACACATCAACAATAGGTCAATACAGTTAAATTCAATTGGCTGAAGTGTTACAACCTTTGCATTCTATTTTTTTTTAAAATTTATTAAAAAATGAATGCAAATGCAGTAAATTCAATAGGTTTTTCAATCGAATTTTATTATTAAAATTAACGTCATTGACCTTTTTTAATTATTCAAATGTAATTCAAATTGTTTATTCCAGTTTTTTGGTTAATAGATTTTTTTTTTTTTTTTTTTTTTTTTTTTTTTTTTTTGCATTACGTAAATGCATTACTTGTGAATTGTGAAAACTGCTGAAAAATTAAAAAGTGCAATAATTTTATACTATTAGACTAATATTGTCAAATTTCTTATGCAAAAAGAATTGCGTTTGGCAATGCTTAAAAATCTGTATTGGAGCTTGCTAATAGCATCAACACTTTTTATCAATTTAGAACACTAATTATCACCAGGAAAAATAAAAACAGATATTATTCGATTCCATTGCTTCAGTGCTTCTCAATAAAGACAAAATAAATATTTTAAATAATTAAAAAAGTAGTTTTAACTCTATGCTCTCACTCTCTTTCAAATTAATCCAGGCTAACCATTCCCTATTATTTTTCCTTGCCCAATCCTAGAACACGAGACAAACAGCTTCAATCCAGAAAAAAAAAATGTGTGTTTCAGGGTTTTTAAAAAAAAAATTTTTTAAACATCTGGGAAGAAGAAATGTCTTATTTATAGGTTACACTGTTCAGAGGCCTGTAGAACCCGTTCTGCTTATCGGATTTTGATGAAACTTGAAATATATGCTATATGGGCTGTGGGGAACAGGTTTCTGCAATAAAGAAAATAGTTCAAATTTTGACCAACAGGAGGAAATGGGGTGCCCAAATATATGTCAGAATCTTTAAAATCAATTCAATTACAGAATATGCTCCATAGACTTCAATAAAGTGTTGAAAGAGCATTATAGAGTATTCAGTGGTAGTGCGAAGCAACTCATGAAGTATTTCAGCCACATGGCGTGTAATGCTAGCTTTCAAATCAGGTAAAGTCCTAATTTCTCCGCTATAAACACAGTCTGTTAGAAATCGCCACAACCAGAAATAACAGGGATTTTAGACGGGTGAAAACGAAATGCCCTGCATCCGGAAAATGTCTGGATATTACTCGATTATCGCCAAAGTTAGCACTAAGCAGTGTTTTGACTTGACGCCTAATGTAGTTGTCCTTCTGATAAAACAGTTTTACCAGTAAAGCTCAATCTTTTTTTTTTGTAAAGGCGTGACTAACGATGAAAAACGCAGGCTGTATGATTCTCTGGCTATGACTGCAAGTTTATATGGAGGTTATATATACGAATTTGCATAAGGAATATTCGATAAAAGCCACCTGGTGGTCAAAATTTGTACCAATATTTTTTTATTCAAGAAACCTTTTCCCAATGGTCCATATAGTATACATTCCAAGTTTCATCAAAATCCGATAACCAGAATAGGTTCCACGGACCTCTGAATATAGTGTAACTATAATTATATATAACCACCTGGTATACTCGAAAAACATTTTTTTCTTTTCAACTTTTTGATGGGCTATATTATCGAAATAAATGAAGAGCTAACTAAAAAACACTAAAAAAGTGACACTTAAAAAAATGTCTTTTTTTTTTTTTTTTGTAAAATTTTAAGATTTCATAGACAAGTTAGTGCTTTCCCAACAAAGTAATGTAATTTAACAGAGGAAAGGAACAGAGAAATAAAAAAAAATATAGCATTGTTTGTTCTATGCTTCGATTCGAGACAAAAAAGAATATGGAATAAATCGATTACAACTCGTGGTGGAGCGTTTTCTTTGGTTTTACGTAAGAAATTAAAAAATGCTAGCTTAGTTGAACACAATGCACAGGCTTGCAAAAAGATTCGCACTACGGATTATTTTCAGTAAATTTCTGCAAACACAAGATTTTATTGCTCATTTCAGATATTTATACAGTAATTAAACTTTTTCTATTAAGTATTTTCATTCTTCATGAACATCAAATTAAAAAAAAATTGTGACCAAGGTATTATTGTTTATTATTTATTTAAAGATTAATACGACTTGAATTTCTAATTAAACTAATTTGTTCAGCATTAAATAACAAAATATCCAATGTCTGGTCTGGTAGATTTAAATTTCTGACTCTAGGACATATTGCGTCAAACACAAGATTCCTTATTGGAAGGTACTACTATATTTTTACCCTATTAAGACAAAGTATTAAGGAATATTTTAATGTATTTGCCTTCATGAAAAAGTGGACTATAAAAGTATATATATATATATATATATATTATTTATATAGTTTACAAAATCTCTTTCGTTAATATATGCGTATAAATTTATGCAATAAATACACATAGGTGGATAACGATTTTAACTGAAAGGATTACTTTGTTAAGAGAAAACCTGATAATTCTAATGACAATAGAATTATTTCGTATTATGTATCCATAGCTATAGTTAATAGAACATGGTTTGCAAAATTTCATCTATGGATTAAATCGAAATAATATTAGTTGATGCTAATTTTTCCCCCATAAAACAGCTTCCACAATGAGACATGCAAATCCTTCACACACATTATTGTTCCCAGTATTAAAAAAAAGGAGGTTCATTTGTCTTGTTTATTGTAAATTTTTTTTTCCGAATCCTCAATTATATATGAATTATTTTCCTAAATCACCATGTTAAGTCAATGTAACTCATGCGTTTTAGATGGTTTCTCTCCCTCTCTTTTTTTATACATCAAGAGAAATTTTGTAATATTATGTTGCAATTATAAATTTATTCTTATAAGTAAGTGTGTTATTGCTGATCGAAGTATCGAAAAGGCATTTCTTAAAAATCCTTTCGAAATTTTTAAAGTGTGTGATTTAGGTTAATAATAGGTTAGTTATTTCAATATATGTTTACTTTCTTTTTTACTTTAAAGAGAGATACATATTTTGTAGAATTATTATAAATTTATTTTCAAATAAGATTGCACAAATGTGTTAATATTTAAATGTTACGGAAAATATCCCGAAATGACATTTTTGGAGGAAGCTAAAAGACAGGATTTTATTGGAATGAGAAATATAATGTATTTTTTATTATTATAATAATCATGGAAATACTCTGAAACACGTAAACTGTATAAAATCGTGGTTTGAATTAAAGACAAGGCTGGAATAAATCGTACTATTGACGCGGAACAACAAAATACATACAATCGAGAGAGAAAAAAATGATGGCGCGCCATCATTGAAAGAATGATTGATGAAGTACAATTTTTTTAGCCAGTCAAAATTTTTGCATTTAGAGGAACTAGAACGAAGTTGAGATGATGGTAATTTTTTAAAGAGAGTTTAGATATTGGCCAAATTTGATCCAGTTATTTCAGAAAACCTTAATAATATCAGTAAATACAAAAATAACAAAACACGTATTATACACTACTTACGGCAGCATTTTAAAAATGAAATAATTGCTATTTTAGCTGAATCTATTCGTAAGGAGATAACATGCATTGACAAAAAAGCAAATTATTACACTATAATTCTTGACTCTACACCAGATATTAGTCATACAGAACAAATAAAGTTTATTAGACATATGAGCACTACTGATGGTAAAGTATATATTTTATAATTTTTTCTAGAGTTTCTCTGAAATATTACTTAAAAAAGGCTTTCTGATATGGACACATTCTCTATTGAATCTGAAATCTCTGAAAAAATTTATTTCACCAAATTGACATTATTTATTGACAAATTTTATTATCAAAAAGCCAGAAAAGTTATTTTATAATTAATTATTTTAAGTAGTCTTTGTAGAAGGGCTGATTTATATACTTTTAGTTTCACGAGATTTATGCTTTAGTAATTTTTTTATTAAATTATATTTTCTGAATAAATACTGTTGATTTGCTTTTCTAATTATAAATTGTCTATTTTTATTTTAAAAGTAATATTTTTGATTGTTTATTATTTTGTTAAAAGGTTTTGTCACGATCATAACCCTTCAGCTGACCAAAAAATAAAGTTTTGCTTTTCAAATTTTTGCATTTTTGTACTAATGTTTTACTTTTTACTCTTATACAGGTAAATGAGTATATATAACATGAATATATAAGTATTAAGGGGTATCGGAATGCTCTATACTGATAATGTTAAAAAGGGCTTTTTCAATGTACCTTTTCTAAAAACCTGTTGGAAATACAATTTCCAAATTTTTTTTGCACGTTAAGCATACATCTAATATCATACTGAATGAACTTTTTTTGAAATTTACATTAGTTTTTCTTTAAATTTTTTTATTTGATGTACAGTGAGAAAACAGTGTTTTTCGACAGAAAAAAAATTATAAAAAAAAATGTATACGAAATTTTGCTAAAAGCTCATTTCAGTATATACTAGAATATATAAAGAATGTGTCATGTAAGTTTTGTTGACATCAGATATATACTTTCTGAGAAAAGGTACATGGAACCTTCAAAAGTGACATTTTGCGAAAAACACATTTTTATAAATAAAGTTACCTTATCAAAACATTCCAGCTCCATATTCCAAATTTTCAGCATTTTTTAAATTTTCATCTTCTTGTTTCATTCTTTTAAGTCTTTTTACTTTTCTAGTCTCCTTAGTTTTCTGTAAATTGGCATATCTTACCCTTGTACTGCTCTCTTTATCGAGATGTTCCATGCAACATGTCGCAGAATATCCTCGCTCTATGTTAAGTTTTTTAAAAATATCCAGCTTTGTTGCATTCTCTTTATTAAAGAATGCAATAGCATCATATGTACCAAAGGAAAGTGTTTCTATGTGCACAAATGTCTTTTTGGGGACACGAGACCAAATAACATTATTAATGCTTTCATTCGGATTCTGCGTGTTTCCATGGAAGCACTTTTTCAATAATTCTGGATCCGAAAGGTCCCTAAAAATAGGTCTAATGGCTTCAACAACAGCAACTGGAAGTTTATGTTTGTGGAGATAAAGTTTATTTTCCAATTGCGCCTTCTTACACTGACACCATGTGTCAAGACCTGATGGACAAAATCCATGCTGTGGATTTTTATCCGTAGATATTTTGTGAAGAAATATTGCCCATATAGCTTGTTTCATACACTTTACATTTGATAAATTTCTTCGAATGGCAAGACCATAATATGTTTGCAATTGATCAATAGTTGCTTCTGTTAATCTATTTTTGTCACATAATGCTTTGCCATCTGATAATTTTTGCCCCCTCATTTTTGCTTTGAAACGTCGGAGGCGAGATCCCATCCGTTTCATAATATGCCCTAAAGAAATTTTAAAAAATGACGTCAAACTTCAAGCTGACCCAAGAGGAAGTGCAATATTTACCTTTTTTCTGTCCATTTAAATCAGTGATTCGCGTTTAGACGATTCTTTAAAAACAAAATTGCCCTGTCTGTAATTGATGGTTTCTTTAGGCATGCGCTGTGTGTATCCTGTTGAAAAGAAATGTGACACTTTCGATTTATGTTTGTGAATATATCATTAATTCATAAAGATGATTGGGTCGAAAAATTAAACATGCACTCTATACGATCAGAGAATGGTCTCGAATTTGCAATAAACAGTTTAAAAGGTATTTAAAATAATTGGGTAATAAAATGGAGAGAACCACTGAGGAAAAAAATTTAACTGATTGCTAATCGAGGGTGTTAGAGCAAGGTAGTGTTCGATCATTGTAACCTAGTGGTCAAGGTTTACGAACTCGTTGCCAACATTGTAGAGTCGTGAGTTCTAGTCCTGATGATACCGGAGACCTGCCATGCAGAGACGTCTTAAGACTCCTCGAGGCTCTGGGCCCCTGCGCTAAAGTAGACTCCTGGGCCCCTACACTAATGTAGTTACCGGCTACGAACCATAAAAGTAGACAGTATACATAGCATACTCAGATGCGGATTAAGCAGGTGATGGACCTGGCGGCCACCAGGGGCCTCCAGCGCCAGTAGGATCCCAAGTTTTATGGATTCCAGCTATAAATTTAACTTGTGACTAAAGTTATTAAACCTATATTGCAATCCCAATGATTTCCACGGATTTGAGTCGTGTAGCAGCCCTAACCATCTTTCTTTCGTTTATATGTATTGTTGCAATCGGTATAAAATGTTCACGTGAGTTTTTTTGTACAAACTTTATTTCAAACAAATGAATAGTTTTCAAGTCAAACAAGTTCATTTTTAGTTCACAACCTTGTTTTGTTACTCTAGGATACATCTTACACTCTGATGAAAGAAAATTCCAACACCAAGAAAAAATTATTGTAGATGAAGGAAATTTCGACAATACATTTGTCTAGGTAACATATTTAATTGATTAATGTTTCAAGATGGCAGGTTAATGTAAGCACGAGAGAAGCCATTTCAAATCTGAAATGAGGGTACATTAAAAACCGGTGTAACCGTCAGAATTTTAAATGCAAGCATGCATACAATGTGTATTACAAGTACTGGATATCAGTTTATGGGAGGGAATCGCATGCCTGTTGCTCTTGTAAGGTCAATATAAGGTTGTTTAATTCTGGTTGTGGATAATCTTGTTCAGTGATGTCCCATTCATGATCGATTGGAGAAAGATCTGATGGTATATCAGGCCAAGGTTACACGTTGACACTCTATAGAGGATGTTGGGTTACGACAGGGTATCAGGGTGCACGTTATCCTGTTAACAATTACTGAATGATATTTATAAATGACAGTGCAAGAGTTTGAATCACAAGACTGAACTACTAGTTTGCAGTCAGGGCGTGTTAGTTAATTTCGAGAATGCTCCGGCAGTCAAAGAAAACTGCTCGCGCCAAACTACAGGTGCAGGCCCAGTGTGTGTAGGCCCCAGGAAGGTTGTTTTCAGGCACGGACCAGACCTGACCTTCTTCTAAACAATAAACAGCCATCACTGCAGAGGCGTAATGTACATAAACCCTGCTTCGTGAGGAGAAGTATAGCCTGACTGATGGTTGAGGCTCAAAACTTGGCTTCCCAGGAGAGCCCTAATATTCTCCGTTACGCCACTGCATCGCTGGCACCAAGAGAGAAACAGCTACGATCATAGAAAACAACACATCAGCTCTAAGTTCTCCAATGATCTCTAGTGTGACATCACTGAAGTCGCAGATGTCAGTGATTTGGTATGGTATGAACGCTACAGGGCGTCTGTCTAGGGGCTATTTCTCAAACAATTGATTTGTTGCAGTTCATTGTCTCACTCTGGTGTCGAAAAAAGCTGTAATCTTTACTGTAGATTCACTATGATGTTCCCAAGCCATGGTAAATACGGCGATCTTCTCTGTCAGTGGTGATCCGTGAGTGATTGGACCATAGTTTTCTTGATGTCGAGCCTTCCCAGGACCACTACTGCCATCGATCACGCGCGGCTACACAAAAACTAAAGGAAACTTACAAAGAGATGATATTAAACCTTTTGATTTTAGCTATATGAATTGAATCAGTTTTTACTATTTTTAAAAGAAAACAAAGATACAATGAAGATTCTAACAGAAATTTATCGTGTTTCAAGAGAAATCCTAATGTGGAGATACTTCCCCAAAGTAGAAATACATTTGAAAATATTTTTACCAATGCCGATATCGAATGCATGAGTTGAGAGATTTTTTTCAGTTTTAAAGCATTTGAAAACTTATTTAAGAAGTACTATAGGAAAGAAGACGAATTGAGTAACGTAACCATATTGTACAGGGGGATTCACTACCAGAATGACAAACTTCCAGGGTGTGTAGTGGATGCAGAGACGACTCTGAATCACACAGGAATGGAGGGTCGCACAAGCCGTAGTAGCGAGCTATGGGCAAAGAAGCAGAGAAAAAAGAAGAAAGACAGCAACACACCAATGGATCAGAAGACATTTTATTGCAAGATTGTACTATAACAGGTATTCGAAATTACGACTATAAGTCGTCTGGCAAGCCGAACTGTGGCGCTGCATGGAATTCCTTACGTTCTAGAAGATTCCTGGAATATCACGTATCCTCCGGCAGTTATAGATATTCAAGCGATGAGATCTTCAAGTGAAAGAACGGAAGTCTTGTGCACCAAATTCTTCATGTAACTAGAACCAGACTCCTGTCCCCTTCTGTTCACATTTGCAAAGGTCACTTGAGGTGAAAAACGAATAAATATAAATGACTTACAATCGTACAAACCGGCTCGACCGACTGTCGCCTTTTGACTGAATGAGTAATGATGGCGTATGGTGGTAAACTGATGCCTATACATAGACAATGGTCATCACATGTAGCTAGTTGACATATTGTCCGAAATTCCTAGTCTTTCGGGGAATATAACAAGAAAAAACATTTGACGTTTGAAATTATTCGAATCATAATCTTATTAAAAAAGAGTCGAGAACGAGATGAGGCCCTGGGACCGGGCCCATGTCCTAAGACGTCTCTGTCTCCATGTAGAAAAGATGATAAGCGTTAAATCTTTCGTGGCTTAAAATATCAGTTCAATGTCTTTATATTGACGGGCTATGCGGTTTTGGGATAGTGGGGAGCCAGCTCAAGTGTCGCCGTTGTCACTTAACCAAGATGTTCCAAAATTCAAAATTATATGGTCCCCCGTCAATAGCCCACGCGATGTGTTAGAGTGTTAAACTCTCATAGTGGCCGAATTCTGAGCAAAATCTTTACAAACTTTGGGGCCTATTCATACCAAATGCCAGTTCAAATTTGCGAGAGATAACCCACGAAAATTTAAAAAAAAGTTATCTCTTTTTTTTCTGTAAATCTTTTTTTTTATATAAATTATAGTTTTCTTCAAATTGAGTTAGGTTTAAATACCGAGTTAATTGGTTCAAAATATCTTCAACGATCTTTAATTGGTGATTCCTCATTTCTAACTGACAGTAGTCGATCTGATTCTTCATGTAGCGTGAATACCATTTCTCGATTTTGTATTAAGTATTCAAGATTAGGTTAAAAATAATTTAAGTTTTAAATTACGTGTTTTTTTCTTATTATAAAATTAGTTTGCCGCATGTAAATATAATCTTGTAGCTTATCCAGATGCAAACTGTGCGATTGCAAAATCACGAATTCAATAATTAAATTTATTATAAATACAGGTGATACTCCAATTTTTTTTAAATCTCAAAAATAAAAGTAAATAGCACTCAGTTCAATGAAATGTAATTTTTTTTATCTTTTGTAGAGACTGCCAAGGAATTATCATGGTATAACAATGTATTAAAGGCAATATGTACGGAATTAGCCTAGAAGTCAGTCTTCTATTGTGAAAATAAACTTGCTTTATATTTTTGTTAAAACGGAACGATAAATGCGAAAACTAAGAATACTGATATTGACTTACATTTCATTTGGAAATAATTAAATTAAAAAGAATATATATATATATATATATATATATATATATATATATATATTTAAAATAATATTCCAACTAAATTACAATTGGCAGATATATTGATAAAATCTCAATCTAAACAACAATTATATTATTTTGTTTCAAATTTACTTGCACTTAGTAAGTCAATTCCTGGAGATCACAACATGTGCACATTATAAATAACGTTATGTAATTGAACTAAATATAAAAGGGAATTTATTCCTTGTTGGAGAGTTGGTAAAAGCAAGATGTTTTGTTACTAAACAGTTAATTGAAAAAAAAAGGTTACAAATTTTTGCTAATATAGATTCGATCGATGAGCATAATTTTTCAACGAAACGAGGAATCAAAAAATTACTTAGCATATTACAAGGAAATTTCGCTGGAGAAAAAAAATATTTTTGAGAGCCGGCAGACTACTTTGTTAGATTCTATGAAACCTTCTACATCAAAATAACTTCGACTTACAATTTTGCATGTGTGTGTCTAATAATATATAAAAAGTCTTTTATCTAAATTATTATTTTTTTCCGTCTCCGGCCCCAAATAAAAAAAAATATTTGAAAATATTTATATGCGAAATCATTCTCTGACTTACGCGAATTTAACTTCAGAGGTTTTCACACAGTTCCACCTATTGCTTAAGCTCGGGGTATTACTGTATATGCCTATGATTAAAATACCAGTTTCGGTGTCCATAAAATCCAAGCGGATCCAGCGACAGAAGTGAAAAGTAAACTTCCAAGACAATATTTGATTTTTTTTTCATTTCTTTCATTGTCAGAAAAGTCCTATTCGAAAATAATGAGTTCCTGGCGCTTTTTTAATGTTCTGAATGTAGAGATTTCATATCCAACTTTTATATCTCTCTCTCCCTACGCCTGTAGCAGGAACTGCTACAGCCATTTCCGTGCTTTTTTCATTCTACTCATAAACATTCGTATCTAAAATACGAGGCTGTCAATATGTGTCTATATGCGGTTTACACAATGATTTAAAATATTTTTTTTTCTCTGTGGAGGGAGGTATTATTGGTTTTACTGGCTTAGCTACTATTGCAGTTTTTAAAGGAAGATAGTGCCTCTTCGGTACTAAAAATTGAATATTGCGATACTTGTTTTCGATTCCTCACAAACTCATTACAATATGTGCAGGAAAATGAGATGTTTGAAATATTGAACCCACTTCTGGTGTAAAATTTATAAAAAAATGTTTCACAACGCGTAACATATATGATAATAAAATATATAAAACATTCTCTTTCTTCCTGAATCTAGCAAGATCGCGGTTGCACGGTCTTTTCGAGTGTTTTTCTAACGTTTCCATGGCGTGGAAGGAGATTAACGTTTCCGTGACGCGGGGTAAGGGGAAATTTTTCTCTCCGCGTCATCAGTTCTTGATGATTTCTACATAAGGGAACCAGGACATCGTACATATTAAAAAAATTAATTTTTCAATTTTAGCATAAAAAATAGTGCATATTTTTTGGAATCAAAAACTGAAAATTACTTATAAGTTCGTTGATAAAATAGCCTTAAAATGTGAAAAAGTAATTGATAAAAATGTAAATGACCAAGTCTCCTTTGATACATTTTAAAAGAGTGTTCCCCTGGTATTTAATGTATGTAAACCATTAATTTGTTTTTATTAGAAAGAAATAGTACTATTTTTCTCTTTTTAATGTAAATTTTTTTTTTTTGAAAAACTAGTTTTACATGAGAAAAAAGGAAAAAAATTCGAGATTTTCATACTTTTAAAGTTTTGCGGAATTTTAAGAGAATTATACAACAGTTTTATAAAAAAAACTATTTGAGTGTATTTTGTTCATAGTTTTATATATGTACTAGCTGTACCCTGCCACGCGTTGCTGTGGCTCTGGTTAAATGAGGGGAAAAGAGCTGGTCCATCCAGCCAATTGTGAGTCTTATATTGGGCATAATTTTCTTAATGGATAGTCTATAAAAAAGGCTAAAATAATATCCACAATATTAATTTCATATTGGTACGCTATTTGTTTTTGGCATGATTTTGAAATCACGCCAAATTGGTGTGTTGCGGCCAGTCTAAGTAAAGGTACGTATGTATTATCGCAATCTATTGGTGACATTATAAGAAATGAAGCACATGATTTCCAATTCAGCGCATACAAAATTGGGATTGCCAATATGGCGAGTTATTTGAACGCTGGTGATTGTTGCGATAGTACATAAGTAACCCAAAAATAATTACAACCTTACAAACCCCTGCTTCCTCAACAGGTATTCGAGCCATTTTGATATGTAATTACTACCAACACTGCTTTTGCTTGTGTCAAGTATGATGACCCAAGTTCTATTTTCTGCAAGGCAATTTTGTGTACTGAAGCCAATTGACACTTAAAAAGGTTAAAATAAAAACACACAAAATTGCAAAACAGCTCTGAGTAAGCCCTGTATCAAAATTCCTTTGCGGGGAGGCAATTTTCAGATATGAGCACCGTGTTAGTGAGACTGTAGTAACACAGATTGGGGCCACTGTAACTTGGGGGCCTTGTATGATTGGTATGGCTGATACAGCGGTAGCTATGTCCCTGACAAAAGCAAATGGAACCTATTGGTGACATTATATGAAATGAAGCACATGATTGCCAATTCAACTCATACAACACATAGGAGATCAGGGTTGCCAACTTGGAGAGTTATTTTGAACGTTGGTGATTGTTGCAATAATAAGCAAGTACCAAGCAAACCGTACTAACTTCCAAGTTTTCCGTTAACAAATTACTAATGGAAAGAAGTTACTAAGAAGGTTATAACAAATTTAAATTTTAAAAAGTCATCGAAAACAAAAGTATGGTTTAATATTTTGATGACTGAAATTATATATCAGGAAAACTAACCTGTATTTCAATAATAACATCAAATGAAATTTAAAATATTGTTTAAAATAGAGAAAAAAACTTACTAATTTAAAACCCCGTCAATTAATAAGTAATACCAAGCAAACCGTATAATCAGTATTTTGTTAAAAAATAATTTATATCAGAAAACGTAGCCTGTATATTTCAATGACATAAAAAATTGTTTATCGCGCGTTAGCTATCGGAATGTTTAAAATAGAGAAAAAAAAACTTACTAATTCAAAACCCTGTCAATTAATAAGTTATACCAAGCAAACCGTAATCAGTATTTTGTTAAAAAATAATTCATATCAGAAAACCTAACCTGTGTATTTCAACAACTTAAAAAATTGTTTATCGCGCGTTAGCTATCGGAATGTTGCCAAAACTACAAAACAAAATTTGAGTGGTTGAAAGAATAATTTTTTAAAAAATGATTTATTCGAAAATTAATCCCAATTACGTATCAAAGAACAAAGAAATTGAAAAATATGACAACCAATAAACTTAAGTATAGTAAAAATATGTAATAATTCGGAAAAAAATATGTTTAAAGCTTAAATTTTCGCATTCAGAGCGAGTCGTGACATCGTATGACGTCATAACATCAAAAAATCACTTAAAAGTTAAATTTAAAAAAATTTAGATTGCATTTCGAAATAAAAAGTACATAAGAACCTGACCGGAGTCAAATGCAAGGTTGTGTCAAAATTTCAGATAAATCCATGCAGAACTTTTTGAGTTATGGAAGCGTACACAAACCAACATAACATTTTTATATATATAGATATAAAATATTGTGTATATTCAAAAAATTGTCTTACAAAAATGATTCCTAAATGAAAATATGTTTGACGAAATTATGTTCACACATGTTCAGCTATAACAAAGAAAAAAATAATTTGAAGCTATTTTTGTAATTATTGAGAAGGTTTAAATAATTATTATGAGGTACATAAAATAGGCAGGACAATATTAGCCAATAGTATGATATATGAAAATATGGCTACTTAGAGTTTTTCACTTTTTCTACAAAGCATAACTTTTTACATTTAGGTACACTTTAAAAAAAATCTATTGATGGTTCTAAATAATTTTTTTAACTTCTATACAGGATACCTGTGCATATAGTGAACCTATTTTTTTTTTAAGTCTAAGTAGTACATAGTTTTTTTTTAAAAAAAAACAGTTTTATGCATACAAAATTGTATGCTGTTTTATGTATGTTTTATAATTTTTTAAAGTAACTATCTTAATATTTTACTAAAAAATGGATTCACTATATTTTGTGTATTGTTTTAAGTATGTGCAAACACATTCTTCATATTTAAGAGATACTTTTTTAAAAAATGGTACCTAAACATAAGCATATATTGTATGAGATCTCAAAAATTATCTCCAACGTAAATTAAACAGAAAAAGATTTGATCTAAAAAATTATTTTTATATTTCTACAGAATGATTGAAATATCTTTATTAAAATCACAAGAAAATCACCCCATTCGAAATTTTTAAAGATATATGCCCCATAAAAAAAAGTCTCAATTTGGACATTTTACTCTTTCTAACATGTCCTAGTACCTTTTCATAGCATTGAAGTTCCTTTCTCAAAATGACTTCCACTTTTTTTTCTCGTCAAAAGAGAAACCCAAATTTAGTTTGGCGCACAAAAGGTAATAAACATCTCAATTAATGTTTCTTAAAATGTAATTTGAAAAAGATAAAAATGGCGTACAAGACTTATAACCAATCATACGTACAAAGGAATGTATTGATATTTGGCATCATCACTGTCTTTGAAGGTTCTCTGCGTTCCATTATGTAACAAACGGCAGTTCTAAATATAAGATGTCGAAATCGACGAGACAGTTCCTCTTGAAGTTCTCCACTGTGCATTCCGTAGAAAGTATCCTTCCAATGAATAAAGCGGCGAGTTGTTAAAAAAACAATAGCATCTATTATGAAACTGATGAATCAAGAGATTAACGAAAACAAGAATATCAATAAACATCGGGATCTGAAAAAAAGAGCCGACATTAAGTACATATAATATGTAAATGCAAGCTCTTTGTGAAAAAAAATTCTTGTAAACATTTTTATGCAATTTTTATTACACGATTTATTTATTTTTCGCTGCACATGAGTATAAATTATTATAATATCGGTTTTGAAATTTGTTTGACAAAGGCAGAATATCATTAGAATAGAGCATTTTTTTATATAGAAGTCCTTTAAAGAAGCAACCTGAATTGTGCTCCACTTTGAAGAAGATAAAAACGCGTCATCCTATCTTGTGGAGAAAGTATCAAGCAGTCCTACCCATACGAAAAGAAACGACCAGTGCCACCCTGACATAAAAATAAGAAGTAACACCTAAATTAAAAGGAACCACCTAATAACACTACCCTTATTTAAAAATAAGTGCCGTCCTGGTGTAAAGAGAAGAAATGAGAGTGTTGCCCTGACATAAAAATATTCACAGGAAGCCTTTGCTATGGAAACCTCGTTATAAGTGTGAAAGACCATTCCTCATAACCATTCTGAACTATATATGTGTTAAAAGATCCACAAAAAGAAAAGAAAAAAAAGAAATCAGGTACAATTTTTTTCTTTCTATCTGGCCAATTATTTAGATCACATACGCGAATGTTTTTTAAAACCATTTAAATTTTGGAGACATAAATTAAATTGCGTACCTTATATATTAAGATTAATTGGTTCTACTGTTTATTTTATTTTGTTCCATATCACGTCTTGTGAATTTTCCACCTGAATATACTACAACTTGTACGAGTTTCGAGTTATTTGGTATTGTATGATTATATATATTTATATCAACTGCATATCTTATGCTTAAAACGAAATTTATTATGTTCCTTACATCACTTCCTGTGTTCCTGTGGTAGTGTGAAATTTCTTCAGTTATTTACATATGTTTATATAAAATAACACAAACGGGGAAGGGACTCATAGTGGTGGAATTGTATAAATTATATATAGATTTAATTAATAGTAAAAATGCGTTAAGAAGCTTCTTACAGAAAATAACAAATTAAGGTATCTGACTACCCTAAAATTGTGAACTTTGCCAAAAATCGACAAATTTTTTGTTGTGGTTTAATTTTATAGATCATCTTATTAACTTTATAAAAATACCAAGTTTATTATTTCCGTTCACTAGAACAAAAACTACAAGTGTTTTAGTAAAAGCAGATGCCATTACTTTAAGCTAGATGTCATACTTTAAAATGCATTTTACTCGAAATGTGTTTTTTTTAAATGCTCAACTGGGGCCAGTGATTGCTTAAAAAGTTATGACAAAAATCAACTTAAATTTTTGGGTATGTTCTGTATACGAAATTAAATATCTAGATACCACTCGACCCGTGCTATCGACAGGTGATCTTTGTTCGTGTAAATTCGTTTAAGTCCTGGAGTTGGGGGGTCCTGTTGAAATTGGAACTGCCTCTTCGGGGACCCGGGTTCAAGACCAGAACGTTTTTTTTCTACATTTTCATGCATTGTCATACATGTCTGAGTTACGGTAAAAATTTCAAGTCTCTAGCTGATCGGGAAGTTAGTTGAAAATCAATTATAATTTCTACCCGGACTGACATACAAAAAAGCGAGTTAACAAAAACATGGTAAAATGGAAGGGAATTATCGCAAAGATGGAATCAGGCGTAAACAGTTTTTATAGTACTCACCAACTTTTTCATGGAAAATAGAGAAGAGGGAGAAATTTCCCACACCTCTTTTCTATCAAGAGTCATTTGTTCCTTCGGTAGTGAGTCTCCCCTTACCTCCCTTTGTTAACGAAAAAAAACTGAAGTGGATGGAAGTTCACTATAAAAAGCTATGCCTAGGCACCGCACGAAAGAAAAATCTCATATTCGGAATTGCATTCTCGTGGGAATTTTGGGAATCAAAAAATACAACTACAAATTTTAATTCTCGCTTAGATGACAGTTATAATATTAATTTCATCTTATTTATTAAACAATTATGTTAATAGGCATACAGTGGTGACCAAAAGTTTTGAACACACTTAAGCTTTGCCCAATTTTTGTGTTTCATAATTTTTCGTAATGAATTTAACGCTCTGTCTTAACTGATTTTATTGAATCTATCGTACTTTTTCATGCTAGTTTCAAATCTGTAGCGAATTCTTTGATATCACAAATATTTTTTTGTAGAACAGTTTCTTGGTCACAAGAATGTGTAGTAGAAACAGAATATAACACGATATGGGAACACATAATATACGTAGTAGAACAGCGGTTTTTCAACTTTCGAATGCCATGGTCCTCTTTTATGTAACAACCTGACATCACGGACCCCCAACATTTTGAGCACCCCATCCTCATTCCCAACACGTAGCTGTGGGATTTAAAGTTTCTTCAATAATCCTAAGAATGCCTCTGATATTTATACAGATCTTTTCCTTTCAGAAAACAGCAAACATCTAATTTTAAAAATTACATTCTAGTCTGTGTGTATAGCTGCAAACAATAAAGGAATTGGACTAGTATTCCGGATCAATGGCGCAAACAAGGGAGGGGTTGCCGGGTCTTGACAACCCCCCTCATTATTCATTTATTTCTTCGATTGACTGCAATCAATGTTTGATGTCGATTGGCTGTAATTGTTTGTTATGAGTAATATATTTTTTTCATGCTAATTATCTATTCATTTATTAATTTTTACTGTGTTATGATCCTATCAATTGGCAAAATCAAAAGAAATATTAAGGGAGGTATTTGGGTATGATACGAGAATGGTGGGCTTTAGAACTTGGACTTGTGCCTTGAAAAATTCTTGTGTGCTTCACTGTTCTGGAACGAAATACCGCAAAACCCGGCGCATAATATGCACTTTCAAAACAAGATTAAAATTTACAGGTGCATGTTAAACGCCGGGTATAATAAATTACAGTTTTAAAAAATTAAAAAACACGCTTTTATGGTTAATCGAATTAAAAAGTAAAAAATAATTCTTGATATAAGAAATAAGTGATTAACAAGAAAATTAATGTCATTGTGGTAAAAGCGTGGTGCGCTCCATGTCAAATGCTATAATTTCGTACTAGTTTTGTTCCAAAATGCTGAGTTAGTGTAAAAAGGTAGTACAAAGCATCCTATCCGTGCGTCGATACGACCTGGTTCGCAAAATGTAGGATCAGCCAGCTGAATGAAATCTGGAAGAGCTAAGTTTGAAGGATTTCATGCGGTAGAAGGTATAAAGTCAATGATATTTTCACTAAAAATATCTCAAAATACTTTCTCAAATTTGCATCTGCATGAGACATTAAAATATATGTTTTGAATCGAAGAGTTTGTGAGAAACAATTTAATTCGGTGACATCTGAATAAATTCTCAGCTGTTTTGGAAAATGAAACAATGAATGATAATTCATTCCTCAGATCCGACAAGAGAATTTATAAAAAAAAAGACCTTATGTCTGATTTTAGCAGTTAGAACATAATTTTTTTCACATGCACACCAGTCTTTTTTATTTCTATTTTCAGAAAAACTAGACAATTGTTTATATTATGGATAGAAATGGCTGAAGCACCTTTCCCTTTTTTCCATAAGGAACACTTTTAGGTTTGTAGCAATCTTTTAGTCACCAAATCTGGAAATGGTGTGTGGAATTAGTCACGGAATCGGGAAATAGTAGATCCTGATGATCCTAATCAGGACAATGGAACAAAAATTATTTGAAAAAAGTTAAATCAGTAAATTTGCCAGTGAATGAGAGGAAACAAGAGTAGTATACATTGTTGGTATCTGGACTAAACACCTATTTTTTGTTGATAGCTAGATTAAAAAATTAAGTGATTTCAGCCTAATTTTAAAAATGTTTTCGATTACCTTCAAAAGACGGTGCTTTCTCTCTCTCTCTCTCTCTTTGCTTAAAGAATATAATTCCTCTAAAAACAAATGATAAAAAATCATATTTTATTTTTTTAAAATAATTTGTTGCATTCGAATTAATTTTAAGTTACGTCAGAATTTTGTTTCAAAATATTGTAACATATGGTATTACAAGCTCTTGGTGCCTTTAGTAGGTGGTGCTTTGCTTAAACAGTGATTCCTCTAAAAATAAACTATTAAAAATCATATTTTATTTTTCTTAAAAAAGAATTTGTTATATTCGAATTAATTTTAAGCTATGTCAGAACTTTGTTTAATTTTTTTTATTTAATAACTACTATAATGGTATTACAAGCTTTTATTAATTGCTTGATATAGTTTGTAAAAAAAAAATTATTCACACTTATATACTTAGACACAATATTAGTTTTATGCGTGTAAAATTAGGCTGACATGACACAAATAACACAGGCACGCATAGTTAACTATTTTTTATTTCATTAACTAAATTATTACAATATATACATACATATCTAGATATATAAAGGAGAAAAGCGACCCACTCACTCACTGACTCATCACGATATCTCCGAAACTATTCAATTTACAAACTTGAAATCTGGTAGGCATGCTCCTTTCATGGAATAGAGATCCACTAAGAACGGATTTTTTGCGAAATTCAAACCGCAAGGGGCATTACGGGGAGGGGGAGGTTAAAGGGCGTTACAAATATTTATTTCCATTTTTAATCTACTCGACGTGCAATTTTGAAATTTGGAACAGATTCCTTTCATAGAGCAGAGATCCACTACAAAAGGAGTTTGGTGAAAATCGACCCCCAAGTGCTGTTGTGGGGTCGATTATTACAGATAATTACAGATAATTATTTCCATTAATTACAGATAATTATTCCAATAATTACAGATAATTATTTCCATTTTTAAACTATTAGTCCCGCAGTTTTTAAATTTGATAAATATATTCTTTTCATAGAGTACAGTTCCCCTACAAAATGGGTTCGGAGAAAACAGAATCCCAAGGGGTTTGCGGAGGCTCAAGGGGCGCTATAGATAATTATTCCCCTTTTTAAACTATTAGACGTACAGTCTAGAAATTTGGTAAGCAGATTCCTCTCATAGGGTAGAGACACGTTCCAAATGAGTTTCGTGAAAATCGACGCGCAAGCGGCGTTGCAGGGCTCAAGGGCGTTATAGATAATTATTTCCATTTTTAAATTACTAGACGTACCTAGTCAAGTCCTGAAATATGATAAGTAGAATATTTCCATATAATAAAGGTCCGCTATATAACGTGTTTTGTGAAAATCGTCCCCAGGTGGCGTTGCGGGGCTCAAGTGGTGTTATAGATAATTTTTTTCCCTTTTTAATTTATTAGATTCACAGTCTTCACATTTCGTAAGCAGATTCCTTTCATAGAGTACAGTTCCCGTACAAAAGGTTTTTTTTAAAACAGACCCCAAGTGGCGTTGTGGGTGCTCAGTTATAGATAATTATTCCCATTTTTAAACTATTAGACGTAGAATCTTGAAATTTGGTAAACAGATTCCTTTCGTAGAGTAGAGAACCGCTACAAAATGAATTTCGCGAAAATCAACCCGAAGTTTCATTTCGGGGTATTAAGGGGCGTAATAGATAAATATTTCCATTTTTAAGCTTGAAAATTAGTAGGCATGTTCCTTTCATGGAATAGAGTTCCTCTAACAAAGAGTAAAACAAAAATCTACACCTAAGGAGGGTTGTGAAGGGTCAAGGGAAGTTATAGAAAAAAATTCCTGTCTTTGAATTGTTAGATCCACATACTTGAAATTTGTTAAGCATGTTTCTTTTGTTGAATACGAATCCACTAAGAATGTATTTTACGGAAATCAACTCCTGGGGTGAGCAGAGGATTACTGGGTGTATTGACAAAAAAAAATTTCTTTTTTCGAACTACAAGGACTATAATAATTGAATTTAGTTTGTGTTTTTCCTTTGTTGAATTGAAATCTGCAAAGGATGGTTATTTTGGGGAACGACTCTCAAAGGGATTACGGGGGTATCGATAGTAAAAATTTCGTTTTTGCTCTATTAGATTTAGACTTGAAATCTGACTTGCATGTTTATTTTATGGAGTAGAGTTCCACCGGAAATTTGTTTTGCGGAAATCCACTTGGTTATAGGGTTACGAAAGTGTAAACATCATTTTATGCTCCAATTTTAGGGATTATCAGAAAATACAAATTATAAGTTCGATCCTTTTTTTTATCGAGTTGAGAGAGCTACAGGTATAAGTATATTTTTTAACACAATCTAATTCTTAATGCTAGGACTTATATTATTATACATATATTGTACTAAATATAATGGACAAAATAAGATACAAGAACTAAGAAATGTATATTACACTCACATTTCAATAGAAACATTTCCGTAGGCTAAACATTCAATTTGATTAAGAAAATAAATTTTATCATCGAAACTACTTAGGCTTATTTTATTTTGCTTTATTGTTCATATGTACTAGTCTAGAAATTATGCTTGATTGTTTATTTTATAACAAGTGATCGTTTTTTAATACATTTAAATACGTGACATGGGGTAAAATATTTTGCACAAATGTTTTCTTAGTTCTTTTTGCAGTTTTCATTTCCAAAGATATAAGAATACATCTTTGGTCGTAGTGCACAAAATTCGTTATAGGAATTTCTTTGGTTTCAACCTTGAAATATCCCGATAAGGATTAATGTTTTTTCGAGTAATATTGAGGAGATACATTATAATTGGAAAAATCTAAAAGATTCTCAAATTTATTTGCCAAATCATCGTAAACATCTTCAGTCCATATTTCTAAACTTAGTGAATCTGTATCCATGTATAATAAGTTAACTTTTTCTTTGTAAACAGGTGTCAAAACATCATAATATAATATAAATATATATATAGCTTACTTAACTCTAGCACTGAAAGATCTACATAAATAGGTTGATTCAAATAAAGGTTTGATTTTAAAAGCTTAAGGTATCCGGCTACCCTAAAATTGTGAACTCTGCCAAAAATTGACAAATTTTTTATGATTTTATTTTATAGGTCATTTTATTAGATTTGTAAACACATCAAGTTTATAAATTCCCGTTCACTACAACAAAAACTATAAGTGTTTTAGTAAAAACAGATGCCATTACTTTATACAAGATGTCATACTTTAAAACGCGTTTTACTCGAAATGTGATTTTTTGAAAATAATCAAACGGGGTCAGCGATAGCGAAAAAAGTTTAAGAAATAATTTCCTTAAATTTGTAAATTGTGTAAATGTGTAAGTTTTGTATAATAGTAAAAGTGTTTTAACCTTCAGATTTATCAATCACTGTTTTATTACAAAATTTAGTCCCTTATGTGAATATAATCATTGTTTTTTTAAGCAATTTCATATAAAAACTGAGATAAAGTGCTCTAGTTTTTGTAAAAACTAAAATATCTCTATTCCTGAAGGTCGTTTCGACAATGAATAGCATAGCAACACATCAGAATTGAAAATTTGTTTATAAACCTTTGGTATAAAATAGGCCGCGTTTATGTTATTTTTTTGTCAATTTTTACCCCCTTTTTCTCCTATTTTAGTTATAATAATTTTTTTTTCTCTTCTTAATTTTAGCATAGATTTCTTAAAATATACTACAAAAATCTAAAAACAACAAAAAAATCCACATATCTTCGTGTTTTGTTTTTTTTAAATTTGTGGCAATCTGTCGGATACTTTAAATAATGCACAATCTTCATTTATAATTGAAAAACTTTCTAAGTTGTAATCTGCTAAATATTTTTACATTGTCTCTTATTTAGTGCTACTTTTATATTACCACGTTTTCTGATTTTCATGCAAGTGCATACAAAAAACACGTTATTCACTGGTTTACAAATTCCTTATCGAAATTATTTGTCGCATTCTTTCTTTTATTGTTATTAAACATTATAAATGATTTTAACCTATTAGAAACTGCTTAAATCTGATTATTTTATGAAATTTTTAAATTTCTAACTCACGTTTAATATAAAATCGTGTTTAAATAATGAAATACGTAGTGTTCTTTCGCATTGAATGTATTTAAAAGTTTCTTTTTTTTTCATTAATTTTTATATTCAGTTTTTCACAGTTCTCGGATCACAGTTCATTTAATTTTGATGATGTTGCATTCATGGTGTTGCATTTCTTACAAACAACAGTGTATATTAGAATTAGTTTTCGAAGAATCTAACAAAATTTGGGCTTTATTTATGAGTATCATTTAATTTTGTGTGTGTATGAGCGATTTTTTAATTTTATAAATTTCATAATAGAAAACATCTGTTCTCAAACATGCTGAGCCAAACCTACGTCTGACTGACAAATCGTACAGATTTAGAAAATTGCTTTTTAGTACAATTGTTTTAAAATTCGAAATTGTTCGGATCCCATGTGTAGTTGAAATAAGTTCCTTATATATTTTATTCTAAGTATAGTACGGTGCTGTAGGTCAAGAACCCCGATTTGGATTTCAGGTAAGTAACAATTAACGTCTAGCAGAGAAATTAAGAATAAAGATGCATGAAAAGATAACAATTTTTTATCTTAAAAATCATCAAATCTAACACTAAATAAATTCTAAGAAATGAATACTAAATTTTTAAATCTATCCTAGTTCGGAGCAATATTATATGATAGATATATGATCAACTGCGGTGGGTGGGGGTACATTTTACTTTGAAACTTAAATTTTACTTGTGTAAGTGGCCCATGGTATCGATAAGAATAACCAAATCCTAAAGCCAATTTTGCTTCTTGAGTAGCAAACACTTAATGGGCAGTCCATTGTTTTCTTCCAGATATTTTACATAAAACACACGCTCTCTCAAATTCCTCTCACTAGTGCACTTAGCCAGGATGTCCTAACTCCAGCGCAAATAACAATGAAGGAGTATTTTCTACATAATAATTTCCTATTTTAATTAATTTAAGTGCATTTCAAATAAATTTTGATGTTTGGCAACCGTATTTCAATAAACTTGTAAAAAATTGGTATATTTATTATTATTTTATCAATTCTTTAAATTTTTTTATGTCTACGCGTGCCACTGTTACAACACATTTGCTCCACACTGTGGCACGAAGCGGTTTGTCCACACCTGTATTATATAATCGGATTTTTAACATTTTCGTTAAATGACTTTCTCATGTCAAGGTAAATTGAACACGTAATATCTCTCTTCCCGATGAATCTTTTTGGGGCACAGAAATAACGTCGGCCTCAAGTTAGCGAATAATAAATTTTTAACTTTCCTTCACCGCTTTCGTCTGCGTGTCTTTTAGAATGCAACCCCTTTCCCTATAAGATAGGTCTGTGTATGCCACTGTGCTTTTTTACTTGTGAAAATACTTTAAAAAACAGTATTTTTCTGCTCTTGAGAAAATATATTGATCATTTGAATAAGACGGAGAATGGAATGCATGTGTAAACGAGCACTAAGGGCAAAAAGGACACAATATTTTTATTCCAAACCATTTATTTTAACAGCCTTTTTTTCAATAAAAAATCCTTCTTACAAAGCGTTTTTATGAGCAATATTTAAAAAAAAATACAAACATATTTGAGGCAATTTTTTTTGACGTCAATAATTTGTTGCAAACTATAATTTATTGAAAACCTTTAACTTATATTGGGCATACAAAATATCCATCCACAAATGCATAAGGGGAAAAAATTTTTGGAAGGAAATTTCAAAAAGATCATTATTAGAAACCTTTCATATAAAATAAGGCATGTATTTCAAAAATTGATTGCGTATATCAAAAATTCTTACCATCTACTACATAATCATTATTACATTGTGCCAGTGGTGAACGCAGGGGAAACGGAAAGGGGTTCATTCCCTTCCTCCATAGCCCAATGAATTTTTAATTTTTACCATATAGATTATTCCTCGCTACTTTTGTCCGCAATTTTTTAGGGTATAACCCCTCCCCATAAGAGAGGTCTGAGTGCTCCATTGCATTTTAATGATTTTGACTAATTTAATAGCTTTGCATAATTTTTTTCTATTTTGTAGTTATCTCATCAGAAGACGATAATTCTTAGATTATAGGAACTCTGTCTGTGAATAATAAGTTTATTGAGTAATTATAAGTTGATGAATCAAGTTAGCGTTATTTGTTCATGAGCAATGGCATAACCCAATGCAATCCTTTTTTTTAAAAATCATCTTTACTACTTTTTTTCCATTTTGAATACTAAATTAGAGAACAAGAAATTTCTCGGAGTTCATTTTGACAAAATCATAATATGATAAGCAGTATAATTTAACTCCCGAAATAAAATATTTCGCGTGTATATTTTATTTCAATCAGCAATTAATATACGGCAAATAAGTCAAGCAAAACATTTTCTCATTCAGAGCAGTGTTTCTCAAATTGTGGAGCGCATCCCCCTAGGAGGGGGGGGGGGGTGTTAATCTTACAAGGGAGATGAGCATATTGGAAAATCGAAAACAAAAGCTTATTTTAAAAAATTAATAATTTACTAAAGGCTACTAAAGTTTACTAAATTATTAATTTATTAAACAAAATACATTCCGGCAAAATAAAAAATAAAGCATGCATTTGCACTGACTTAATACACTTATAAATATATCAGTACTGTGCAATATATATTTTATAATTAATTTAATAGTACTAAGTTGAAAACAAGTTTAATGATTACCAGTGAGCCTATGGTCTTGTCATGTGTAGAATTATACACAAAAATTAACACTTGATAATTTGTACGATTTATAACTAATTCATTAAAAGCGGATTAAAAATCACGCAATTCATTCGCCAATGTTACCGTTTAGTACATAGTCCACCGGTAACACGTATGCGGTGTATTGGGGAGGAATTATTAAGCAATTCCTCTAGATTAAGTAAATTTTTCACAAACACACACATACACACACAATCAAGGTAATTTTATTGCATTTCAAAGTCTTCGAATAATTTCATGAATAGCAGTTCACAGAAAAGATCGTATAAAAGACGTATATATACGTCTCGGTCAATTAACGCTTTAGCAGAGCTAGACTTTTATATACGCCGGCGGCACTTAAAGACGTTTAAGTCGTAATTCAGTTGTACTGACTATGTATAGTATTAATGAGTTCAATGCATTGTTATTGTATGGAGGGGGGGAGATGCAAATTATGATTGAATATTGGGTCGCAAATATTGAAAGTTTGAGAAAAACTGCTGTTGTCTGAGTATTCTCTACTGTCAGTTTATTAGTTGAAGCGAACATAAATACAGCCAATTTATGTATTTATGCAATTTATAAGGTTTTCCCTTTATATTAGAATCAATATCTCAAATGGTAAACACTTCCAAATTGAAAAAGGTTTCAATGAAAAAAAATTTCGCACAGTTCTATGGCGTGTATCATTTTACAGTCAACAACTTTTAAAATCTATACGTATAGCAAACATGCTACATTTCAGTTTAATTCAAAATGGATATTTTTTATGTTTTATGTTAAAATTTATCAGAAAAAAATCTAACGCCTTTTGTATAGAGGAAAAAAGTCACAAAGTTATCTCAAAGATAAATATTGAAATAAGTTGTTAATTCTAAAAGTAGAGGGAATCGAGGACGCAAAAGCAATTTTCCATCGGAAAAAATGTTTTTCGTGTGGATATCATTTCCTAACAAAATTGAAGAAAAAAACCTTATTAAATGAAACAAAATGAATTGATAGCTTTCCTTTGAATTTATACTCCATTTCTTTGAAAACGAGATATACATTTTCGAAAATAAGGCAAGATGTTTTAAATGAGTGATTTCAGAAGAAAAAAAATATTTTAATACTTTCAATCATGTCAAAAGTCTTTTCAGCTATTAAAGTTTGAAAAATATTGCATTATACATTAAGAAAATTCTAAGAAAAGTTATCGTTAATTTGGATGCGTTTTGAAGAGATGAAAGAAACTGTGAAAATATCACTTTAAAGAAACAGCTTTATAACTTCAAAAAATTCTTAAATGTTTAATTTATATAATTACAAAAAAATTTTCCATCTCGGTTTTATGCTTTTTATTTTCTTATTGGCGAAACTTTTTGAAATATATACATATATATTCCTGATTTTAATGACGAGAATTTTAAGTGCTAAAAAATTGTGAGTGCATCTCTTGATAAAAAATTGAAATACATAATTCATATTTTTCTCACAACTCTCTTCAATCTCTTTTGAAGTAAATGATTTCAATATTTGTTTTGTCCTATGATTTTTGCTTTAAATGTAATGCAAATTTACTGAATATTAATACTTATCAAAAACACACAATAGAATGTAGAACAGAGATTGAATTTGTGTTATACTCTCCAATGAATTTGGGTTATATTGTGTTCTCTCCGTCTTTCTCTCTTTTTTTCCTCTTTATTTCCCTCTCTGTTTTTCTCTGTGGCTGTCTCTTTTTCTTCTTTCTTTCTCTCCTCCTCCCTCTCTCACTTTTTCTCCGACTTGCTCTATCTTTTTCCTTTTTCTTTTTCTCTCTTCCTGCCCCTCTCTCTTTATCTACCTTTTCCCTTTTTATTTATCTCTGTTTTTCCTCTTTCTTTCTCTCTTCTCTCTCTCCATCTTGCTCTTTTGCTTTCCACGATCTTTCTCTTTCTTTCCTCTTTATTTTTCTCTCTTCCCTTTTTATTTTCTCTGTTTTTTCTCTTTCCTTCTATCTTCTCTCTCTTTTTTTCTTCTCTCTTCTCTCTCTCTTTTTCTTTTTTTTTCCTTTCTCTTATCTCTTTTTTCTTCTTTCCTTCTCTCGCCTCTTTCTCTCCATCTTACTCTTTTGATTTCCTCTTTCCTTTTGTCTCTCTCTTTCTTTCCTCTGTTTCTCTCTTCTTCCCTCTCTCTCTTCCCCTCTTTCTTTTTCTCTCTCTTCCCTTTCTCTACCTATTTATAAACATTTTTATTTTAATTTCTGTTAGAAAAATATTGTTTTAAAATTACATGTATAACAATTTTATTTGGAATTAGTTTAGAATTTTACAGCGTACATATCGTTTTAGCTGTTAAAAGTTTTACATTTTATGTGAAGTAAAAACAGTACCTAGAATTAATATATATATTTGTTGATTGATGAACAGATTGAATATATCTATTGATGTTTGATTGCTAGGATGAGTAATACAGTATTATATGAATTAAATTCTTCTGAAAATTTCATTCCATTTCCCTTAAATGTTAAGGACAGATAAAAAAAAACTTCAACGAAATTATGTGGCTGAAATAGCCTAGTGGTGGACGTGTGGTGAGGTCGAGCTCTGGTGTCATTGAAGACCCACCGTAAGGAGCGGCTGATGCACATGCAATCTGTCGAGGCTGAAGTTGTCGGGATGTGGCACTTGGAGACGGGGTCTCAGCTCAGATGTCGTCATCGTCGCTTGACCGTGTCCATTGCCAATAGTTTTCGTGTTGCTTTATTGTGCGACATTAATAAACACTCACCCACCGAACTTTTGTACTTGATACATAAAATATGGAACCAAAAAGTATAATATATTTATTTTTCTCTTTTAAAATGACAGTTTTTTTTAAAAAAATTAATAAGGTACAGTAGTAAAACTATTTCTAATGATAAATATTTTTTTACAAAAGGTATTTAAATAATAATTTGTTACGTGTAGCCAGAAAAGCGTTCTGAGAATACTCATAGGTTTAGTTTATTTAATCATATCTTACTACGTTATCTTTACAATATACTTTGTCACCGTTTCAGTCAAAGTGTTTTATCATTTTTAAAAAATTGTTTTTGATTTTAAACAACACATATTTAGATTCATTTAATTGTTTTGTGATTTGCTTTCCTACTTTTTCAAATTTTAATTATTAAATATGACAACACTGTGAACGAATTTTTCACCTAGTTTTCGTCTTTTTATGAGTGAGTGAGTGAATATTAACGTCGCATTGATTAGCAACACGAGGGCTTTTGGCGACGGTCCGCGTAATTTTGAACCATGGTCAAGTGACGCGGACGACACCTGAACTGGCACCCCTCTCCTAACTACCACACCACACCAACGGGAGGACGTTTGAGCTCTCGACAGATTTAACGTGCATCGCGCCCCTACACAGCGGATCTTTTAGTGGTACTGGGATCGAACTCATGACACGCTAGCCATGATCCGATGCCTAGACCACTTGGCCATCGTCTTTTTATGAAACACATTCTGTATTAATAACACTAGGCAATACCAAAAACGTTTCGGGCTCAAAAACATGTTATTATCTAGTATTTTGGCCTGCTAACCACGAAAATCATCATTAAAACTTCAGATTAGCTGTTGTTTTCAAGGATCAGAACTCTTATTTACTCATAAAGCTGTATTTTCACTCATCTTTACTTTCTGTGTATAAGATTTGTGATGTTCATTTGAAAGGGTTGATGGGAGCACTTGCCTCAGGATCGGTATTTTAACTCTACGAAAGGCGTGTAATAGTGCTGCCTCTTCAGGTGTGTTTTGAATATAACCTAGAGCACCAGTAAAAAAAGAATAGGCAACAGTGCATGATTTAAGTGACGTTCGCTGTTTTTGACGAACAACTCAAGGGAAATTAATTCAACTATATTTAGGTCTGAAAGACAGCTTGTATACTAGTTACGTGGAACAACTACATTATGCCATAAAGTGTTAAAAAGCAGTTTCCTTAAAACAGATCATTCAAATTTTTACATTTTCTGTATTTACATCAAAATGTCACGGAACTGTGTTAATGACTCCGACAAATTTTGTTACGTGTGTGGTGAAATGACTTTTGCTGCACAGAAGTGAACCAACAGCCCATTTATAATCTTACTTCCTTTACTTCGGAGTGAAATAGGTGAACAGGAAAAACCACGGGCCTCACACATATGTTGTAACTCTTACTTATTGAGACTGCGAAAGTGGCAGGGTGGGGAGAAAAGTGCAATGTATTTTGCTGTACCCGTAGTGAGCCAACTAACCATGTTGACAATTGTTAATTCTGTATGACGCCCCTCCTCCCCATGAGCAGGGGTTGCTTAAGACAGAAGAAAGACCATTTGCAGTTTCCATGCATTCCATCACCCATTCAACCGGTTCCTCACTCAGCTGATATGTTAATTCCTGACTCCCCTATAAAGAGTATGAGATTGTAAAAGATTATGTTGAAGAAGAAGAATTCATTAAACATGGGGCATCCCAGATTTCGAGGCAGAAGATTTGAATGAATACCACAGTCTAAATCGAACAGAATTGAGTGACCTCGTAAAAGCCAAAAGCAGAAGACAGAACTTCTGGCATCCGATTACATCAATCGAATCTACTCCTACCTGGCGTCAAGATTACAGAGCACAGGACTCGTGAAAAGAATCTTCTTCATTTTTTTAGTAGAAAGAAAATGTGGTTGCATGTATTGGTGTCAATGACTTGATGAGTTTCATGAACATCAGTTATGTTCCAAATAACTGGAGGTTGTTTATGGACTATTCCAAGCTTAGTTTGAAAGACACACACTGCAGCCTTCTTCCTTCCATTCCCATCAGACATTCTATTCGCGTGAAGGAAACCTTTGCAGATGGGAAATTACTTCTAGAGTTAATAAAATACGAGAATCATAAATGGCATATCTGTGGTGACTTGAAAGTTATTGATTTACTCATGAGAACGCTGTTATGCTGTACCAAGTACTGCTGTTTTCTGTTTTATTGGGGCAGTAGAGATCGAAAATCGCTCTACATACAAGACAAATGATCGTCTAGAAATTGGAAACCTGGTAAGAGAAATTTCCCATATGATCCTCTAGTAAACCCAAATGACATTCTGCTTCCACCCCTGCACGTTAATTCTTCATGAACCCCAGGGGTTCATGAAGAATTTGTGAAATCCATGAACAAGGACGGAGAGGCTTTTCAATACCTTAAATCGAATTTCCTAAGATTAAATGATGCAAAGATTAGAGAGGGAATCTTCGTGGGCCCTCAAATACGCACTTCATGATGGACCACGCTTTAGATCAAATTCTGGATGGGAAAGAGAAAGCAGCCTCTGGTAAGCCTTTAAAATTTATAGGCAAATAGAAAGATAAGAACTATCAACAGTTGATGAAAGAGCTACTACAGTTCTCTCTAAGACCTAAGATGCATATATCTCTAACGATCCATTTTTTACATTCCCTTCTTGATTTTCCCCCAAAGAAATGTGGAGCTATAAGCGATGAACAAGGTGAAAGGTTTCTTTCGAGTTATCGCAGCAATGGAACGTATATACCAGGGTTGTAGGGATGAGTCAATGTTCACAGATTACTGCTGGACTGTTATACGGGATACTCAGGCTTCGACATATAAGAGGCAATCCAAAAGGAAATGTTCACAGAAAATAAACTGTGACGGGGCTATTCGCGAGATTTCAGTACTAATCCTCTTGGGAAACTTTGGGCTGCATTTATACTATTTCACAGCTTTTCAGAAAAACACGAGATAGTTATATGTTAATTAGCTCGACTATATAAAGTCTATAGATTTTATAAATGTAGAAGAGAAGGAGTTGCCAAGCTTCACGTAAGTAAAGTCGGAGGATCCTTCAGAACTTAGCGTGCGTTTAATAGATATAAATTATAAGAGTAAATTGTTAGATTGACAATTGAAGATAATAGATTCAGTTCCGACCTGAGGTAGTTAGTAGTCGTCTCTTGTTCATTATGTTAGACGGTTTATTTAGAATGATATTGAATTGAGTATTAGGATTAATCGACGTATTAGGGAATCACTCCTAGGTTTCTACTTATAATTAAACTTGTGTTGTTTAAGTGTTTGTCAGTCCTGAATAAATATATTTGTTGTAATGGCATATGTTGGTGATGATATGTTCCTCCCACACTGGAGACGCGCCGGTGGAGTGAGCGGGGTCCGAAATAGGACCGAGCCACACAAAACTAAGAAATACTACTGACTTCTGATTTGAAAATACTGTTTTTTTTTAAACGTGACTTATTGTATTGTATTTATTAGTTAAAAATATTTTGTGCTTCAGATTTATTCATAAATTGAGGGATGGGCTGTGGTACATCTTAAAAACAAGAGCTGATAAATAAATTTCATTTACATATTCGTTTTTTTTCAACCCAAAATTAATAGGCTATTTAAAACTAGGAAACAGACAAAAAGTTGTTTTTTGTTGCCTAGTATAATTTAAAACAAGGAACATTTTACCTAAATATTTTACCCTATACTAACGTAAGAATTATATGGTGTAATGAAGATTAAATGAAAATAGAATCTCTTAAGGGAGTCATTTTAAAATTCCAAAACATTACATTCATCCCGTGAAATTTCACTTTCCTCTTCAAATCTACGAGGGTGGTCGCCATCTCTCGTTCGGCCTGACCGCGAGATAGTGGTAGATGTTTGAAAAATATCACTGCATTAGAAAGTACACAATCTATAAAGCATATGTTTCAAGTTTGGAGATACCATGTTGTTTAGTATATGTTTTTGCAGCCATCAATTTGAAAACTTTTTAGTGAATTTGTGAAAATGGACAAAATTGGTCTTCATTATGTGATACAATACTTTTATTTGAAAGGCCTCAGGCCAACCAATATAAAAACTGAACTAGATTCTACTCTGGGTGAATGGTCTGCTGTTTCGTTTACAACAGTAAAATAAGAGGTAGCAAGAGTTTAAACGAGGCCGCAGGAGCTTCCAAGACAAGTATCAAAATGGTCAACTAAATGAGGGGACGACTCCAGAAATGGTGAAGAAAATCCACAAAGCGGTACTGGATGAAAGTGAAAGTGATGACTGAAAATTGCGTGAGCTAGCAGACATAGTAGGCATTTCAAAAAGTGTGTTACATTGCATATTACCTGAAAATTTGGACATGAGAAAGTTGTGTGGAAGATGGATTCCTCACACTTTCGAGCAAAAACAGTGTCTTGAAGATGTTTCAGTTGAGTGTTTAGCGAAGTTTTACAGAAACAAAGCAGAATTTTTGCACTGTTTCATAAGCATCACGCCCATCACTTCACACTCGAGACAAAAGAACAATGGACTGGAAAGGGAGAACCAGTTCCAAAGAAAGCGTAGGTCATTCCATTTGCAGGCAAGGTCATGGCGTCGGCTTTTTGGGATGCGTGTGGGATAATTTTCATTGACTTTCTTGAAAAAGGAAAAACTATCAACGACGAGTATTACGCGAGCTTATTGGAACGTTTGTGCGAAGAAATCGAGCAAAAAAAGGTGGCCGCATTTGGCTAAGAAGAAAGTGTTGTTTCATTAAGACAATGCACCTGCTCACAAATTCGTTGCTGCAATAGCCAAAATTAATAAACTTCAATTTGAATTGCTACCTCATGCACCCTATTCACCAAATTTATCCCACTCGGATTATTTTGTACTCCCAAACTTGAAAAAATATCTCAGTGTTCAACGATTTTTCAACGATGAAGAAGAGATGTCGGCAGTTAATGGCTATTTTGATTAGCAAGACAGTTCTTATTATGAAAAGGATATCGAATTTATTAAACAACGCTGAGAAAAGTGTATAGAGCTTCCAGGATATTATTTTAAAAAATAAATGTATTTTTTTTCCAAATTTTTGTGTTTTTTTTTTTGGATCCGGTACTTCTGGGACCACTATCGTAAGCTAACGTATTTATTTAAACACAATAAAGTGCATCGAAAAAACAAAAAATAAAGATGGAAGAGATCTTCTTCAAATCTTAGAAATACATTTTTGCCTATTTGAGTGATTCTTTTGAGATTTTCGAATACTTAAGAATGTTTTTTAGATTGAAAGATTAAAAGCACTAAATTTGATGAGCAGCAACAAGTGAAAATTCCACAGTACTAATATTCAAGAATTGAAAATGGCTAGTAGACCTGAACCCTTATGTCATTTTTATAGAACAATTAGTATGCATTTACACTTAAGGCAAAATCCATCAAACACACTCGGAAGTTTTTTTTAAAACAAAATTCGGATGTTTAAGATAGAAAATGCCACTTAATTAAATATTTTAGATTTATCTAATATTTTGTATTGATTTTGTATTTGTAAATATTAATGTCGGAAAAGAGTCACAGTGCCAATTCAGCAGAAATGGGGGTTTTTATTTAAATTTTCTATAATGGATGTTTTTAACTATATATGGGCAAAATATGAATGATACAAATATAATCTAGAAGTCTCTAAATCTGTAAATACAGTCAAAACCTCCTATTGTAAAATCTCTATTTTACAAATTTTTCTATTTTGCAAAATTTCTCCTGGAACCAATAACATTTTACCATTTTCTTTGTAAAATAACTTCCAAATAGTGAAGTGCATTTTTCATATAATTAATTTTTTCTCTTGTAATTGGATTTTTTTCTCCCTATTTTTAAAATATTCCAATATATTTTTATCGCACTTTTAACGTCAATAAGGACTCAGACCTCGAAATTTTGAACTTTGATCAAGTGACGAGGATGACTCCTGATCTTGCACCCCCTTTCCAAAATTCCACACAATGCTAACTAAAGGACATTGAGCAATGGCATGTTTAATGTACATCAACTGCACTACAAGGCGGGGTTTCAGTGACACTAGAATTTGAAAACTAAAAGAACTGCATTCTTAAAAATGTAAAGTTTTGATGCATTTTTTCCCTTTATGTTTCTATAGTAGATCCGAATATTTACGATAATCATTATAATTTAGAAACACATTCTGAATGTTTAATAATATAAAATTCCAAAAATCAAGATTTTCTATGAACAATATTTTAAAAAATGCATCTATTCCTAAAAATGTTTCATTTGATCATATATAGATAGATAATAAATGAGAAAAACTTCTAAAGGCTAAAAAATTTAAATCCAAAATTACGCACGAAAACACACATTTAGCATCACAATATTTATCTTATTTCTATTTGAGGTTTAGCGAGAGAAGTTCGAGTAAAAACATTATAGTACCTACTTTCTTTAAAAAAAGATGAGAGAGAGAGAGAGAGAAATGTGAAATCATTACTGCTGAAGCAATCAAGATTAAACACGGAGCCATTTATTTGATTTTAATTTGACGATGATTACAATTTCTACATTTAGAATTAAAAGCTTACCCTGTTGAAGTGTAGTGGAAAGAATTTTCTGAATTGGAAAATTTAATCAGGAAAATCAACTTAAGACCGATGAAAATCACTTAGGCCTTTCACCTTCTCAAAATAAACATCAGATCAAAAATGAAGCACGCGCCTTCTCCATTACATTGCCATCACCGTAATTAATCACTGGACCATAAAATTAAAAAAAGAGTTGTATTAAATTCAATTCACATTCCTCTCCATACGTGCAAATAATTTGGATCTCTGTCGCTTTTGAAAGAAATAAAAAGTATTCGAAGTACTCGGAATCCAATGCTCCTAAATTAAAATGGCTTATTGAAAGCTAAATTAATTAACTTTATAAAATATTTGATTAATCTCATTTGATAAAAACTATCTGTAAAGGTAATCAAAACTTAGACTTACTCTGTGCCACTTCCACGAATCAATTGATTTTCCAAACGCAAGTTCGCTTCAATCAAACTGTTTACTTTACTGCTTCTATCAGCCGAACGATAAGTGATCGACACTACGGTAGAACGAAACATTTTTTCCAGAATTTGAAAGCCTACTTAACGGAAGAGATGTTTCTTGGAAAAATGCTGAAAGGAAAGGTAAAATAAAAATATTTAATTTTATGTTTACTGTCACAAACTGGATGAAGTTTAGATATTAAAGGTTTTTTTTTTAAGGTACAAAGTGAAGTTAATTTTTGTTAAAGAAAACATTTATATTTTAGTACTTCTTAATTTTTATTGCCATGAGAGGAATTCTACTAAATAGTTACTAGGAAAAAAAAACATCAAGTACATTTTTAACAGCTTGTTTTTTTATTAAGTTTTAAGAAATGCGTGTGTGTGTGTGTGTTGTGTCCAAATTAAAGTGCACGCGAAGTGGAAGACGGAAAAAAAGCTTGGATTGATCCGATTTGATGGTGCGCAGAGAAGAGAGAGAGAGAAGCTGTGGTCAGATGAAATGTTGCAATGTGAATTGTGCTAATTTCAGTACTCAGTACTCATTTTTTCGTTAATTATCGTTTTTGGTTACCTTATATTGTGAGAAAGTTATTTTATTAGTTGTTTTAAAATCAATCTATCCAAAAACAAGTCTTTCTATTTTTTTTCCGCAGAAAAAATATGAGCCTTTTTTAGGGCAATATTATAGCTTTTAAAATTATTTTTTATGCATAATTAATTTTTTTCTGAATCTTCATACAATAAATAGTTTTTCCTCAAATGTAGATGACCGCTGTAGCGATTGACGACCCACCGTGTAGAGGGGCTTATACACGTTAAAATCATTTGATGCTCATAACATCCTCCCATTAGTGTGATGTGGAAGTTAGGAGGAAATAGTGCTATCTCAGGTATCATCATCGTCACTTGACAAAGGTTCAAAATGATGATATCCGTTGCCAAAAGCCCACGAGTAGCTGAAAAGTGCGACGTTAGTATTCACTCACTCTGGATAGGTAGGTTCTGATTTCAAATATTTTTTTCTTCCATGTAACTAATCCACCCTATTACACACCAGGATTTTTCAATATACCTTTCAACTGTTAAAATTAAAATTCCTGATGCCCTAGAATTTTCATTAAAGAAGATTTTCCAACATGTTAATTAATTTCTAAAATTTCTAACAGTGAGGCAACGCATAAATTGAAAAAGTGTGCAAGTGCTTGTATATGTACAACTGCTCTTTTTTTATTGTACATATTCATATATATAAACTACAGATATATAAGCTCTAGCATTAAGAATTCGATTTATTTAAAAGTATACTTACACCTGTAACTCTCGCCTTTTGATATAAAAAGGACAGAACTTCTAATTAATAATTTATAATAATCTCTGAAATTTAAACAGAATGGCTTTTTGCACGTTACTCATTAACCAAGCGGATTTCCACAAAACCAATTTTTAGTGCATCTTTACTCAGTAAAATAAACATGCGCGCCAAATTTCAAGAGTCTAAATCTAATACAGCAAAAACGGAATTTTTACTATCAACCCCTTTGAGGGTCGATTTCCAAAAAATCCGTACTTACGCTCGTATTCGCGGCTAACCTAATCGCATGTGCATTACTTTGCCTTTTCACTTAAACATATAACTTGATTATTTAGTTAGATAAACACACTGACTACACATTAGTGCCATTTAGAGATTGTTTATTTAAATTTTACTTTGTTTCAGGTAACACAAATTGCGTGTGTTGACACGAAACACTATTGAACGAAAATATGCTAGGCACGGAAATCTTTCGAGGATATCAATTGTCTTGAAAAGTTACTTACAGCATGTACCAGCAATAATTGTCCCTTATTGTGTTCTTCAAAACTTATGCATACGTCTAGTTAAGAATATTCAGTAGTTTAATTAGTTAACAAGCCTTTGTAAATTTTCAATGTATATGGATTTACATAATCACAATTTTTGTCATATTTAACGTTTTACATTTACAAATTGTGTGCAAATTCTTTTATATAATTTGCATGAAATCTATTTAGTTTAAAATTAAAAAAATACTCATAAATTATAATATTCTACATACTGGGCATAATTTTAAATTATCAAAAAATAAAGTCAAATAATTTTGAAATTTAATACAAATGCGGTGAATACTTAATTTTTTTTTCAAAATATATACTGCAGAAAAATTACATTCCTTTCAAAAGAAATGTTTGCATTTTACAAAGGTCATTGTGAAATAGACTGAGTAAAAAATACACATGTATATTCTTGTTATACTTTTCTCAAGAAAAAAAATTTTTTGAGTCACAAAACATTTCATTACAATGCTTCTGCTCTCCAAATTTGTGTATATTTCTCTTATATTACCTTCGATTTCTTGAATCTTCACTTATGACAACAGAATCAAATTTATTGCAGTATTTACACTTTTCCATATCCTACAATAACTGAATTGTTATATTTACTTTATTAATGCTTATATCACTTTGATTTTCCATAGGAAAACGATTCAAATTTTTGCAGCACTTTAATTTTTTTGAGATACTAACACTATCACTGTCCTCATCCAATATTGATTTATCATGAGCTGTTTAAGTTTGAAATATCATTCTTTCTTAACACATTCATATAAAACATAAGAAAAATGCTTCCACGTGAAATAGTCATGAGGACAAATCGGAAAAAAATATACATTAAAATGTGTGTGTTTAAATTTTGGAACACGAATACATATATGAATGCAAAGAAAAACATTTCATGGTAAAATGTGAACACTATTGTGATAGAGCAGCGAAAGGCACAATTAATGGTATATGAAATTTTGGAGGCAAATACTTTAATTTTGAAAAATATGAAATAATGCATTTCAAAATTGTCTGATTAAAAAGGGACCGCTGCCCTTTGTGTATGATTGTAAAAATTATCATATAACTAATACATTAATAAAATTAGTTAAGTGTCCTCCATTTTTCAAGACCAAAATCAAGATATGAAAAAATTACAGCGCTTAAAGTTCTCTTAAAGTTAGATTTTTTACACTTGAAGTTTGTCTAAATATATTGTAATTGAGATACATATAATTAAAACACCGAGCAAAATTTATACTTTAGGGACTCATAAAAATTTTACAGAAATAACTGTCGGAAAGATGCTTCATTAACTCGTACACTGAACAGCTAAATTTAAAAAGGAATTTTCATGGTACAAACAGGAAAATAATGTTTTGACAATTATTTGTATTTGTAATATAGTAAGAACTATATGCTGATATTTATGAAATTTATTTAATACATAGTTTCAACTTATCCCATATCATAGTAATATTGTTTATAATTAAAACAAAAACTATTATAGATGACCCCGAACCACACCTGCAGATCCCCTGATTAAAGTTTTCCTACAATTAGAGCAGGAAAATGAGGATTCAGTACTAAGCATTGAAGCAAGATCACGTTGGCCAGCTGGATTTTGCCAAATGAAATATCACATCCAAAATAATTCATTTTTTAAACATGTTTTTATAAAAATCACAATTTTTATAATTATAAAAAAATCCCAATTTTTGCAATAGAAGTTATTTATTCTACATTTATATTATAATTTTGAAAAATATTTGAGGGCTATCTTTCACTTTAGCCAATAATTTCTTTTCCAACTCAGTCTAAGCGATTGCTAGTTTAATTTCTTCTCTCAACAGATCCATATACACAGTTCGCGTTTTTCACTCTTGACGTTTGCTAGCTGCTCCTGCATATATTTTATGAATAGCTTATGCTCAGCTTCAACTGTTGGCATTTTAGCTTGTTTTCTGAATATCGTCAAGGTACCCTTGAGAGATCTGACTGTCTTTGGAGTTACCTTTATATTGTCTTCCTCTTTTATGTGATTTTCTTTATTCCTGTTTTCTGTAATCCGTTAAATAAAAATATGACGTGTGTTTAATAAAAATAGAAACTTGTGAAATCAGAAAAAACTATTTATATCTACTTGGTTAAGCAGAAAATACCTTTTGGTGATCCCTATTTTTGTGCCTTGATTCAATAAATTAAAATTTTATTATTGAAACTACTGTATAACAGCAGTTTGTTTAATACTAAGCAGTGATAAATTTAAAAGTAAATGCTTACTTTGATCAAAATTATTATGGTGAAAGCAAAAATTATTTAAATTCCAAAGTAGAGAGAGAGAGAGAGATGCTTTTATTAAAACGTAACTTTTTTTTTTTTTACTAAATTCATAAAATTATTTTTCAGATGATGTGCTGACCGTATTTGGTAGGAAAGATATACAATGTTATCTCTCCAAAAACGAGAAAAAAAAAGCTATAAAATTTATTACTTTGTTCATTACCAAATAATCAAATATTATTTTATAATCCATTTGTCATGAAAGCTTTGATAAATTTTAAATTAATACATTTGAATAAAAAAAATATAGAAAATCAGAAGTTAATGCGTTGAAGTATTCTTGAGATTCTAATTGAAAGAAAAATATTATTACTTTTAAATATAAATAATAGTATAGATAGAAGAAAGTTTTTTTACTTCATCTCTAATGGACTAGTTAAACATCTCTACAGAAAACTTTATATATATTTAAAGTTTTTTAATGTTACGTAATACTTTTTAATGGGTAGATTAAAAGAATCTTATGAAACATTTCAAAACAGGAATTAAATTTTTAAGGGCAAATATGCTTCATATTTAGTGCGACAGTCTCCCTGGAGTGAGTGAGAGTGAGAGAATATTAACGTCGCACTGATTAGCAACACGAGGGCTTTGGGCGACGGTCCGCGTAATTTTGAACCATGGTCAAGTGACGCGGACGACACCTGAGCTGGCACCCCCCTCTCCTAACTACCACGCCACACCAACGGGAGGACGTTTGAGCTCTCGACAGATTTAACGTGCATCGCTCCCCTACACGGCGGATATTTAGTGGTACTAGGATCGAACCCATGACACGCTAGCCATGATCCGATGTCCAGTCTCCCTGGAGAGTGAGCATTAATTAAAACAGCTTTCGATTTTTTTATTGACTAAGATTTAATTAAAATGTGTAATGACTAGAGAAATTTACTTACTTGAAATTTTGGTTTCGGTAATGTCGCTATCAAATAATGCAGACATTGGCAACGTCACGAGAGATCGGCTCCTAAAACCTCATCTCAAAGTTCATCAATTTCATTTCTTTAGATCATTGATCTTTAAACTATCTTCCACCGAACCCCGGGGTTCCACAAGGCATACCTAGGGGTTCGACGAATCACAGTAAAAAATAGAGAAGAAATAAGTATCTATGCAAAATGATTTCACGTTCTCTATGAAGTTTGTATAGTTACAAGTATCTCAAGCTCATCCTATTAATTAAAACCGAAATCTTTATTCATACATAATAACTTTATTTTGCAACACTTTTTAAATTTTTATTATAACATTATAAAAGAATATTGAAGCGTTTTATCTTTATATAAATACACTTTCTACTAGATTGTGAATATTCTATTGTTTACTATCTTGGGTTCCCCAAGAAAATTTTATACTCGTTAGAGAGAGACAGAGAGAGAGAGAGAGTTAGCACAATGCCTTACAAAACTAAATAGTTTTCTAATGGAAAATGCACTTTTTTAGATTCGTGGGAAAAAATACCGATAATGAAGGAGAGGAAACAACTTATCAATATTAAAATCTAAATTTAAGCAAGAACTACTCCTAAATTTTAGGTTGTAAATTCATGCAAATACACCGTATTTCTCACACAGCTATAAACATTTTAATGCAATTCAGAACAAAATGTGTTTCAATGAAATATATTTCTCAACATAAGTGGCTACAAAAACAAAATATAAAAACGAATTAAATTCAGAATACGCAATGTGATTGCATTTAATCTCAATTGACCTAGATTTCAACAGTTTGTGTGAAAAAAAATCAAGCACATATCCCAGTTACTAAACATAATGCATTTATTGGTAACACTTGGATCACAAATTATTATTAATAAGTAAATTGTATTAAAAAAACATTCGATTAGAATTTTTTAATAATAAATACATTACTTATATTTTAAAATCGCCTTTATATAAAGTGCCTATAATGTTGATATAATTTAAAAATTATTTTGAGATAAATTCTTCGAAGCATGTGTATAGAATGGGTTCTGCGAAAAAATTTCTTACTTTAGGGGTTCCACGAAAGCACCTTCAAGTTCTAGGGGCTCCGTGAGTTGAAAAAGTTTGATCACACACACACACAATGCTTTAGATATTTCACAGCAACTTGTTTTCCTCCTTTCTTGGCGAAGTACGCTCTGTTTTTTTTTTTGTTAATTTAAATAACATTGGTAGATTTGTTGTGCCGTTCACGGATTCATCACTCCGTCAGTGTCATTCAATTGCCGTGCTATTTCACTATACGCTTGTTTTTTTTTAAAGAACAATTACCCACATTAGAGTTGTAACATGCAAGTGTGGCTTCGTTAAAGCCAGCACCAAATTATTTTTTAAATTGCTTAAAATAAACTTTGAAAGTATTCATTTTGAAAAATAAACATTAAAAAGATACGATTGTTTTGATACAAGTTTAGTTCTGATCACGAACAAATCAGTCGAAGTCACGAGATTTACTTCAACCGATGGGAATCGGCCAGCGAACACAGGTTAGGAATCTTGCAGTCAAATAATTGGAGCTAAAACACAGTGGCCAGACAGAAAAATGAAGTTCTAACCTGGGATTATAGTTTTAACTTGACCGGCGTTATATATAACTTAACACTCCAGGTCTCATAAGGGGGTCAGCTTAGCGGTGAAGAGAAGCGTTAGTGGATCTCTATTCAAATAGAGATATATGCTTAAGAGATTTCATGTATGTGGGTCTAACAATCCAAAAACAGAAATATTTTTCTATAATTCTCCGAAATGCCCCTTGGGGGTGATTTTCGCAAAACTCTTTGTAAGAGGAACTCTATTCTATGAAAGGAACATGTCTACCAATTTTTAAGCAAGTAGGTCTAATAGTTTAAAAATGGAAATAATTATCTATAACGCGCCTTCATTCTCCGCAACGCAACTTGGGGGATGATTTTCGTAAAAACCATTTTGTAGCGGATGTCTACTCTACGAAAGGAATCTACTTACCAAATTTCAAGACTATACGTCTAATAGTTTAAAAATGAAATTAGTAATCTGTAACGTTCCTTAATTCTCCGCAACGCCACTTGAAGGTGATTTTCGTTAAACCCATTTTGTCTCGGTTTTCTTTTTATTATCAAATTTCAAGACTGCGTGTGGTGGTCAAATTGGTGGCTGAAACTCTGACATTTTAGCTGCTATTGAAGAGGTGGACGGCAAGAGGTTTGCTTGAGTACGTGGAGACTGCAGGGATAGAAAAATATATTTTTAGTACTATTTGAATAATTTTAAAGGTGGCCTTATTATTTTTGTAATCTGTTCGTTTAATAGTGAATATACTGTTGAATATTTAGCAGCCTGGGAGTATGCTATTTGTGATATCTGATGGAAGCGGATATTAATTTTTTGGGCTTCTAAATAAGATATATTCGTGTTAATTTTAATTTCTCTTGTACTTCTTTTTCTGTTTTTCATTTTGATCATAATTTGTAATCAGATGAATGAGGCTGTAAACAATTAACACATTTCTGCTCCAGATTGCAATTTTAGGAGGGCATATCCAAAAGATGCCCATCTAGAGCGTGTGAGTTGTCTACATCTACAAACTTAAAACTTCATAGGCACTTGAATTTTACGAAGGACAGAAATACAGAAATGAAATGAAAAAAATACCCGTTTTATGTAATTAATTTTACAATTATACCTAATACCACACCTTGAAGCTTTAATTGAAAATTTTAATTAGTAAATGGAATAAATATGTGTGACACCTTTTTTCAACAGCGAACTAATGAATTTTCTTTGACAAGTGACTTTCAAATTTTTAATTTAAAAGATATTTTAATGATGTCACATTATGTGGGCGGTTTCCGTAAAAATCTTGATTTACGAGGGTCACTCTGAAATTTTTGAGGTACTCTTAGGTTTTTAAGGCTATACTTACAAAATTTTAAGAGTGTTAAAAGTAGTTTCCCCCAGCATCAATGCACTTTTGTAGACGAATTTTCTACTGACTAAATACCTCAAACCATTCATTTCTTGAAATTGATGGAAAAAATGCATTTATAGCCGTATCAATCTCTTCTGAGTGAAAACAACGTCCTCGTAAGTTCTTTTTAGATTAAAAAATAACCAAAGTCACACACACATAGCTAGATCCGGTGATTTAAGTGGATGCTCCATCACTTTAATTTGCTTTTTGTTTATAAAACTATACTGTAATCCTGCTGCATGAGAAAATGCATTCTCATATGGTGAAGCATTAGTACCCTAACATTCACTTCTTGGAGAATTTCTGGAAAATATTTATTGGTATACCAGTGTGATGTTTGTGTCTTCTGTCCTTCAAACTTGATGGCTTTGATCAATCCCGTACTTCTAAAGAAAACGGCTTACATAACTCTTTTCATTGCTCGTTGTCTTTTCAAGATTACTGGCTTGAGATAATCTTCAATCACCCACATTTTGCTTTATTGACATGTTGGGGCGTCCAAAAGCGGTATGTACGTTTCATTACCCGTTACAATTTTAGAAATGATGTGGTGTCCACCATGATTTAGCAATTTAAGGGTTTCTTTAATGATTCTGGCACGCTCCTCTTTTTGATCCTCAGTTAGATTATGGGGAACTCACAACGGCAAACTACTTTTTTCAAATGTAATTCTTCTTAAATAACTGGCCGTAGGTAGCCTAGTGGTTAGAGCATAGGTCTCCAGACCGGAAGGCCTGGATTCGACGCCCGATGCCGCCAAATATCCTCCGAGTACACACGGAGAACGTGATCGTTAAATCAGTGGATTCAAATGGTATCACCATCTATTGTGTTGTACCGAGCAAAATCGTACTGTCACCTTAATGGGGCTCAAAGCTAAGGCTAACGACAGACGTAAAATTCTAGCCCTTAGCCATGATGAATTTCGTGTACCTTGATCTGATGTTACTGTTGATCAGGTGGCATAAGCAACAACAACTTGAATAACTTTGTGTATGGCTGCGGATCCAGTGTTAAGTACCTTCTGTATCATTTGGTAGGAACAGCGGTTATCACCATTAACATTTTTCTTATGGTAGACACATCCGTGATTACTGCCGACCGCCGCCTTCCTGTGTGTTCTTTATCCTGAAGAGAATTGCGACGACTACAAAATTCTTTAAACCACCTGAATACAGTAGCCTGACATGGAGATTCATCATCAAATGCTAATTGCAGCCATTGAAAGTATTCCTTTTGATTTAATTTGGCTTTAAAATCATAAAAAATCATGGCACGATAATGTTCTCGCGTCAACTCCATTTTCTCTTCTGTCAAAAATTTATTCTACGCTAAAGAACTTGAAGTAAGTCAGTAAAAAGTCGCTGCTATGTTAAAATACATTGTATTTTCTCAAATCGTAGTTACAATCGTATTATTTTGGATGCTGAAAAGTTTTCCTTATCATTTCATAAGTTTTGGAGTGCTTCGGTTATTCTTTTTCCAGGTATGATTAAAATCTCACTTACTGGTCGTTATCAAAGTCTGAGTTGATAAACATTGGAACTTTTTTCCCCTCACCCCTTTCCGATATATTTAATGTGAATGAGAATGTTTAAACATTACGTTCAAGATGTTAAATAGAATAAAGTTCCCCAGTATGACTACTTTTAACTCTTCCTTATTTGAATTTACAGTTCAATAAAATCATTAAATTTTCCTATTGCATGGGGTTTTGCTAAGACACGAGAGCTCTTGCATGCATCAAAAGAAAATATTTACATTGCAAAGTGGAGCTTTCGCTTTGATATTTATTTAAGAGGAAGAGGAGGGAGGGGGGACGTTTCAAACATTTATTTAACTGTAGAAATAAAGGTTATGAAATAGTTATCTAATTAATACAATTTTAACTTATTTTGAAGTAAAATTCCGGAAAAGAGGTACCGTGTTAAAATGAAAATAAAAATCTTCAAGCTCATATAAAGGGATGCTCGTTGCGTGTGAAAAAAATCAATACCTTGATTATGAAGAGCTCAAATCTTGTAGAAGACATGCTTTGCAGACTTGCAAATTATAAACCCATTTATCAAAAAATTACTTTTTGTTTTAGTGTTTATAACCACTTTTATATGTATCAAAGTTAAGTCCTTAATCATATTTTTATTAGCAGAACTCAGTCTAATTATATTTTTTTCTAATTCTTTTAATAAATTAAATTCTAAATACTTCATTTTCTATATTTTTATCTTAAATTTGAGGCAAAAAAAAAAACACTTTTTCTCTTTCACTAGTTTATTTAGCAATATAAACAAAATAATTAGCGCAATGTGAGCGTTAACGTTTAAATGCGACTAAATATTTGCAAAATATTAAGAGTAATAATAATAACAAATAAATAAAAATAAAACCATTATAAAAAATAAACTATTCCGTTATGGAAGCAATATTAATGTCTGTCGTGGCCTTTAAACATGAAGATATGAAAAGTAATTAAAATTGTTTAACTGAAGTACAAAAAACGCTTTGCTAAAATTGAGGAGGCTCATTTCTTCTCGCTTTCTGTTTTGCTGTTTTTGACAAGTGGCAAAGAGCCTGTTTGAAACTCTATAACCCATTATTAGATTGAAAAATGTCACAATTTCATACATTTGCGTGCTATAGTGGTTATTTTTACATGTGTTTTGTAAACTATTTTTAAATTTAGAAAAATACGTAATTTTCCCTCTTAAATTCAAATAACTTCAATTTAGCGTTTTAATTTAAAAAACCATAACAATGCATAGTTAGTGCAAAAAAAGGGGGGAGCCTATACAAATACTATATAATATATATATATATATATACAGACATATAAACAGGAGAAAAGTGAGTCACTTACCTAGAAAAATCTCTGTGAAACTATTAATCCTACACAGTTGAAATTTAGCAGGTAAATTCCTTTTGAGATCTCCAAAGAGCGAGTTTTGAGAAAATCTTCTCCTTGGGGGAGGGGGGGGATGTCGGAAATATAGACAAAAATTCGAGTTTTGGAACTATTACACCCCCAAACATGAAGTTAGACAAACATGTTTCTTTTAATGGCCAGATATCCTTTAAAAACGGAGTTTTGAAAACTGATTACTGAGGGGTACGGAATGAAAGTGTGGTTATGAAGACAGAACAGGTATTTTTTTAAAAGAAAATATCCCGGTTTTTTAAAAAAATGGCTCAAATAATAATAAATATATTTCTGTTATCGAAATTTAAGTACCTTGTTCTTTTCAAATCAAGGGGATAGAGTTATAAGAATATTTTTCAATACAAAAGAAGTTAATGCTAGAGATCTTAGGTAATAATAACCTAAAGAGAATGTACATTTTTACACTGTTATGAAATATCCAGCGAATAGATACTATGATAACTAGAGCGATAACCATTAGTAGTATAATAAAATAAACAAAAAAGAAATGTGTTCCGTTTCTGGCGACGCAGGAGTCCGTGGTAAACTGAATTAATTTGAAAAGGTGGGGGGAAACACTCACTAAGTACATCCCGTTATTCAAACAAAGAGTGATTGTCGCAGTGCCGGGGATTAGTGAAAACACGTGCTGGGGATAGAAAAGATTTTAAATGGTACTGCCCCTCTTTCATATAAAATGGCAGAAGGGGGGGGGCACTGCTCACTAAATACTTGACTTCATTTTCTTAGAATAATTACTCGCCTCTCGTATTGCCAGACCACTCTTAAGCCGGTTTTGGGGTTGAGGATTAAAATAGAATTGATCTAAGGTAACAATGGAAAGCTCTGCTTAGAAATAGCAGAGAGAGGAAAACACGAGATTGATTCCTTTTCCTAATTAAGGTACATTCTCTTAAAAGATATTTAAATCAATAGATTTCACTCATATAAGCCTTTGTGTTTGAAACATGTTTCATATTACGTAATAATGGCGATATCTTAATCTATATATGTATAAAGGAGAAAAGCGACTCACTCGCCATGATATCTCCTAAACTATTAAACCTACAAGCTTGAAATTTGGTAGGAATATTATTTCCATGAGGTAGAAATCCACGAAGAACAGATTTTTCGAAAATCGAAACCCAAGTGGCATTAGAGGGTAATAAAAGGAGTTATAAATAAGTATTCCCTTTTTTTAAACTACTAGATGTACATACAGTCTTGAATTTGGAAAGCGTATTCCTTTTATAGAGCAGAGATCCTCTATAAATTGGTTTTGTGAAAATCGACCCCAAAGTGGCGTTGTGGGGGCTTAAGATATCCTACTGGTTTAAAATCATCATTTTCTTCAAAAAAAATCAAAATTTATTTTTAGTCCATTTTTGTAGTCCTTATTTAAAAAGCTTTCTAAGCTTATCTTACTTTTAACTCTATTTAAAATAGAAAAAAGTTACAGCTGTTTTTGTTTGGGATAGTAAGCCCAAATCGAAACTGAAATTATAAATTTTCGGTTGATTTTCAACCGCAAAATACGATTTTTATCCATTTAAAATACTTTACCGAAATATTTTCGTGCATAGTAAACTTTATTTCACTTTATAAATGTTTTAATAGATATATTTCGCTTTCAAATTGGCAAAAGTTAAATGAATGCAATGTTTATTTTGAATCTAACGAGTTGCTATCTTTTTTTCAAATACGTTTTAATTAGAACTCTTTAGTTCTTCTTTATTAGTACTTTTACATAGAGTTGTAGTTTTTTTTTTGTATTAAATTAAAATTGCATGCCAAAAACAATATCTGTAAAGAAGATATGTCTTTAAAATCGTTATACTTGGAGACTTCGAGTTCCAGTTCCAAATCCCTCTACCTCCAAGCAGCAGTCATGTCTTTCGGGGGATTAGTCCTTAAACACAGCTGGTTGCCTAAGTGGCTACCCAGAAATTGAACAGTAGATGACAGCTCAACCTAACACTACTGATTTATTATGCACTTTATAGAAAGTCTAAAAAAGACATAACAAACAAATCACAACTAGTGGTTCATACTGCAACGGCACACTCGTCAGCCAGACTCGTCAACAAAAACCTGTCAAAAATGTCGACGGAAAATCAAACCAATGATACTCAAAACTGCTGAAAATGAAAAGAAATTGTAGTAATGGCTGGGAAAACAAGCTTTCCCTAAAAAAATCACTCAAAAATTTGAATAGGAAAAACGACTTTCAGAAACGAAATAAATAAGAAAATCCTTCTCTGAAATAAGTAAAACTTTCGTAAGAACACACAAACACAATCAAGGTCATTTTATTGCATTCCAAGTTGTTTGGAATAAAGAAAAGTTCATAAAGACGTTGTTAGGTTATTATTTTAATGGACTGTAGTGATTATAATTTTAATAAGAAATCCAAAGGTTTTTAAATCAATTTCTTTTTATTTATGCGACTTCCGCCATGAAGTCTTTGGAAGGAACAGGACAGTTTTACAGAAGCATTCCAACTAATACTGTCGCAAAAAAATCAATCAAATATTGCCTTTTGCTATATCAAAACAAACGCTCTATTATTCTTACAATAAGGAAAATTTTACTTATCTCTTATCCTTATGCATAGAGCGTCGGTTCAGGTCGGTCCAGGGATTTAAAACGGTGGTAAACAAAGTCTTCAAATGAAAATAGATCCAAAGGAGTAGGTAGCCTGTACTTTTTAAATTATTATTTAATAGGACATATCACTGCAACTACACTACACTACACGAATAAAAAGAACATTAATTAATAACAGTTAGATTACATATACTAGAGACTAAAAACTACATAACATTTCCGTTACATCTCTTTTTCCTAATTCAACTGACATAAACAAAGTGGCATAGTTCTCACGCGCATGCGTGGATTCAGAGTTCAATGAACCGGAGGGTGAGAGAACGTTTCCAGATACAACAAATACAACACACATGGCTGTGGCAACCCTAAGCGTCACCCTTATTTGTTTACAATTTAACATCGCCACGCTATGGCGCCAACATGCCAAAGTAGACGTTTACATGGGCCTTAACAGACGTCTTTTTACGTCCTGGCAGCTAACACACTTACCGAGACTTATCTATATGCTGGTGACACTTAAAGAGTTAATGACTGGCCAGAATAGGGATGCATTTTCATCCCAGTCGTCTAACGCATGCACGGAGTGATCCCCGTATCCAAAGGTGACCAATTCAACTTATCCTTTTCCAAGATCATTATGGGTCATTCTCCCTTCCGTCATAAAAAAACAGCTAGGAATGCAGAAATCTCTTTTTGGCAGAAGTAGAAACACAGAATTGGAAGAAAAAAAAGAAGTAAAAGCAGTTTAGATTTCTCCGCTTATTTAATATTGGTCGGCATGCATTAAAATGTATATAATACTTTTTTTTCTTTTTAATAGGGTTCTGATTTGGTATTTTATCATTTACACAGACCTAGTACATTTCCCAAGAGCTGGTATCACTTTTTAGTTCGGCACCATATAGGCGATACCAATTACTGCAAGTAATTTTGACGACCCAGTTTTTTCCTCAGAGGGAAGCATCTGAGCTCTGACGGTGTGAACCTGTACTAGGATTTAATTTTTCCGAGAGCACCCAAGCCAAATAAACACACTAGGAATCTTTTACATGCCGTATAACCATACGATATAGCCGTTATCGATTTTCTGTTTCATGAAAATCCCCTGCCTTGGACCTGTGTTGAACCCGCAACCTTTGTTGCAGAAGGTCAGTGATAAACCATCCACGCCATTCACCCGGTATGCATAGAGAATATACAGAGAAAAATGCAATTAATCTCTATAATATGTGCAAATCGATGTATCGATCTATATAGTAAATTAATTTACAATTATTGAGTATCTTACGAAATTACTTATTATATGAAACTAATTTTTAGTTTTGCTTCATCACCTTTGTCTTTGACCTTGATCTACTATTCAAATGAAATTCTTAATGCAAATTCTTTATAAAAAAACAATTTTTCTATTCATAATTTTCAAGTTCGGAATTTCTCATTGAAAATTGATGCCCTTAGTTAATTATTGAGTCCCAGTGGCTGAGTGCTTCTACACCATAGGTCCGAGGTTCAAACCCCGGGCTGAGTACGGTCCATTCAGCCTTTCACCCCTTATGTGGGTACCATGGTGTACTTGGGAAGTTTTCTTGGGAAATTAACACTGGGGGCTTCGCGCCAGACTGACCACATGACCAGAACATCTGCTTATGCACGTGTATTGATGGTCACCTATACTGATACAGGCACAGTACGCCTTGGTCCTCATGGGCTGTTTTCCCACTGAGTTAAGTTAATTGTTACCATTTCTTTCTGAACATGGGATTTTTTTTATTTAATTAAGACACACACTAAATCTTACATTAGCTTCGTTTTATTAACTTTACAAGCATCTATTTATCTATTTTTACAAGCTGGCAAGCAACGGTGGTACAATGACAAAAATAATTAAAAATGTATCAATTTAATGGCATAAAAAGTAAGATTTGTATGTATATTTTGCAATATACACATAGATCATGTACACGATAATGTAAGAGCTTCATAAATAAAAATAAAATACAATTTTTTTTAATAAAGTTGATAAGAACACGTGGATATGTCATTGTTCTAAAGTGTATTACCGAATTTGACCGAAAAATTCAGAGGGGTGATAGAAGGCAGAATACACAAATAGATAGAACACAAATCACCACAGAGGAACATGGACTCGCTATCCGCGTTTTGTCTGTGAAAATCCAAAAAAGAGTAGCCTTTGGTTGGACAACAAGCCAGTCGAAGAGAGTGGCTAAATAAATGTGGTGGTTTGGAGTGCCTTGGTGTAGTAGAAGAGACATGCACACATGCAGATTTCCCAACCTCCCAGATTTACTGAAGGGAATACCGACCATTTTGCATCAGTACGTGAGGTTCAGACATGAACGGTCACAAGCACATAATTTTTGAAATGTGAAACCACCGTTGTGCTGTATACAGCGGGAGGTGGATTGTCCTTGGTGGTCCTATTGCTTGGTCCCATGCTCTCCGGAACTTAATTCATTGGATTTCTTCTTCTGGGGCCAGCTGAAATCGCTTGTGTATGGAACGCCGTTGTCTACAGTGGAAAATCTCAGGTCGCGGATATTCATCGCTTCAACTGATATACCCGCTGCAAACCGGATTTCTTTGAACGTATCCGACAATTCTTTGTTTGTTGGTATCGGTTGTGTTATGAAATACGCAGCCGCGCGATTTCGAGCAGTTCCTGGAAGGATTGCTTTGTCGTTGCATTTCTGAAGTCGATCTGTGATGCATTGCTTATATTGTAAACATATTTTACATCAGATAAATATATTCCTTACCTCTCATTGCTCCTTTTCATTCCACTCGACAACACATCCTAAACGTGGTTCGCGAACTCATGTTTTATGGTGATTTGCCTCCCCCCATGCTGCATACTACCACCCCTCTGAACTTATCGGTCAAATTCGGCAAAAAACTAAATAATATTTTCATTTATTGTAGATATTTTCAACAATAATTTCAATTAAGTAGATGACATTTGAAATAAAGTGTCAGTCAATATTTCAATTGAGCATGGAAACTGCCATTGTGTTGTAAAAGAACAGAAAGCAAAACACTATTGATATCAACTTTAAACAAAGCAATACCAATGTAAAACAAAAATTAAGGTACAATTCTTTAATACACATTTTATAAATAAATATTGAATATGGATTTCAATATATTATTTTATATGATGCATATATATATAGATAGATAAATAGTTAAAATATAAAATAAATATACTATATTCTTCGAATTAATTCAGACAAGTGAAAAAAGGCGATTTTTTTTTCTAAAACCTTATCTTTTAATCATTATATACTTTAAGTAGACTTAAAAATCTCTATAAATGCGTAATATGTCCTCCTTTAGAAGAAATAACTTTTTGAACGCTTCTTGGTATTGACTCCACAAATGTAGCATACATGCTCTTGACTTCATCATCGTGAATCCAAACTTGTATTGCACTCTTAATCATTTACTCTGTTGTCAAGAGCAATTTATCTTAGCCGAACAATTCTTGAAAATGTGCCATAAATTATCAATAGGATATTGGTCGTGGTCAATCAAACGCTTTTATTTTATTTTCCCACATAAAAGTTAAGACCAATTGTGAATTATGACAAGGGATCAACTCATGTTGGAATGTTCCATCGAATGTTTCCATGAATGGAACAATTCTACTGCGTAATATTTCCACATATTTGTCATAATTAATCATGATTTTAAAAAGAATTAAGCTTCCAGTGTCATTTATTGTGAAAAAACCCCAAAACATCTGTTTCGAAGGGTGTTTTACAGTCTGTTGGATACAACTTGGTCGTAGAGTTTCACCTTCACTTCGTCTAACTACTCTTAGTTTGCATCCCTGCACAAAAAAAATGTGTTTCAACACTGAAAATAGCCTTATTCAAGTCGTTAGCAGTCCATGATGGATATTTTCTGGTCCATGCGAAGCGTTTTTTCATCATTTTCTGAGTTGGAAATTGTTTTTTCCTCGGTTTTGCCGACTTACGGTTAACTTTCATAAATCTTTTCCGTGCAGTTAAGGTACTCATTTCAACACTATTATCCAATAAATCTTTCCGAAGGTCCGTGCATGTTTTTTTAAATTTATTTTGCTATTTTTTAATAAAATTTTATCAGTTTTTGGAGTAGTTTCCCGTTTGTGCCCACAATATCCTTTTCTCTTTGGAGACAATGACCAAGAATCTAAAAATGCTTTTAAAATCCTTGAAACAGCTGACTTACTCGCATCAACTGCTGTAGCTATATCTCTTACAGTCATAGGAGTGTGTACATTAAGAACGATTATTTTAGAAGGTTTCCTTGGAGTAATATCCATCTTTGAAAAGGTAACAGTAACATGGAGCGCAAAATTATAAACACCAGCTGTGTACCACACTGAAAGGCTCACAAAAGCCATCAGCAGCCAAACTTAAACTAAAATCCGTCAAACAAATAAATTAGTCATCGTTAATAAATTACACTATCTTTAAGCAGATCTAACTGATTTAAGGCAGTTCAAAGCATCAATGGTAATCCTATACCAACTTAGAACCAGCCAACTTAATTCGAACAGTATAGTATTTAAATATTTTTACTCTCTCTGCATCGCAAAAACCTCTATTCGCATGTCACTCACAAGAAGCTAAAATCCATTCTAAAAAAGCCATCGAAATCTTTTCTTACACCCACATCTTTTTCTACCCACGTCCCACTACCCTAGGTCCAGACCTGAGGGCCTGGGTTCGATGCCCGATGCCACTAAATACCACCGAGTATAGACGGAGTACGTGCTCGTTAAATCAGTCGGTCCGAAAGTCTTGTGGGCGGTCGCAGCAGAAACCACGAGTGCAGGGGGTTGGAGAATATTTCCCTCCCCTTCATCTCCATGCCAAAATTGTGGAGGTGGAGATAGGTGGTTTCGCCATCTATCGTTAAGAAGTCCAACCTGTCTCACAGGCAATGGCAACTTTCATTCCTTCCCTGCGGGAAGGACACGACAACAACAACAACCTAAAAATCAGTTGATTCTCATCTGTTGAGGTCTTTTTCTTGGCCTCTCCTCCTCAACCCAAGCCATCTCTTTCGGAGTCGCTCTGTCAGAGGGAAACGATGAAAGTGGGGATTTGATCAATTCACGGAAGATGTATTAAAATAAAAGCTCTTTGAGTTATTTTCCTGCAAGAAGCATTTTTCATAAGGGATAATGTTTTGAAAATATGCCATTCTTTCTTTAATTTTAGCCATAAAACTGCATTAAAATAATTTTTGAAGTGAAAACTTCTTTAGCGGCGTTAGGCACTTTTTGGTAGGGGAATATCTTATGGGTTCGCGTCACCGACATGCTCTGACTGGCGCACGCGCAGTGTGCTGCTCGCCTTAGACACTTTTTGGATGGGTGAAATCTCATGCGTTCGCGTCACCGACATGCTTATAGCAGTATACCTGTAGCTATATAGCTGACGTATAGTGCTGTGTATATCTTATAAGTGAATATGAATGGATTTAGAGAAAAGTTCAAAGTGTGCATTGCTCGTTGCGTTTCCGTGAATGGGAACTTTGCAGATGATAAAAATCTACCACCAATTGAACTTCTAAATGAAACACTTAATTTAAATATGTCCTATGATCGAAAACTCAGTAATACAAAATATAAAACGACGATCGATGCGTTCTTTACGCAATACTTAGGTAAATTTGTGAATCAAACATTTTCCTTTCTTACTTTAGTTACCATAAGCCTATTGTATCATTTTTAAAACTAAATGAAATAATTGAAAGTTCAAAAAGTCTAAATATTGTTGAAATTAATGATAACAATGATGAAAACAATTAAAATAATGTTAAAAATCAAGTATATTGAAATTTAAGTAAATAAAAATACTATCCTTAAGTAATATGATTGTATATTAATTGTTATTTCAATTGAATTGTATTTATATTTTTCCATGATCTTGCACAGCCCGTAATATATTTGAATAATAAAAAAACATATAAACAGGCATTTAGTTGTTGCTCGGAGTGTCAATAGATGTAAAAACCAGATTGATGATGATAATTTTAATTCAAACATTATGAAATTTTAAATTTTAATACTAAAAGTTCTAAGTTTTCACTTCTATCGGCAATCTCTATAACTGCCAATTTTTTTCTTGTAGTAATGTTGTTTAAAATTTATATATGTATATTATAATGCAATTTACTCTAAAAATACTAAAGTATTCAATTATACTCTTTTTTAAAAAAATTATGGGCCCGAACGTAGTTAGTCTTCCCTAAGTAAATCATGCAAAAAAGTCAGTAAAACTATGTAAGAGACAAGGTAAACTATGTATATACAGAAGAGCCTCGATTAAAGGTATGCAGCTATTTTTAAAAAAATGAAACTTTTTTTTAAAAAAAATGGAAGTATGGGGTTTTTGTTGTTGTTGTTGTCTTTAGATTTTTTTAGCACATTTAAAAAAAGTATGCTAAAACTCAGAAGAGAAAAATAAATTACTATAACTAAAACGGGAAAAAATTGTTAAAAATGCACAAAAAATAGCATAAACGGGACCCATTCTTTACCAAAAGTTTATGAACAAATTTTCAATTTTTCAATTTTGATGTGCTGATATGTTATTTATTTTTAAATGACCTTCAGGATAAGGGATACTTTAACTTTTTACAAGAACTAGAGCACTTTATCTCAGTTACTATATGAAATTGCTTAAAAAAAACAGTGATTATATTCACATAAGGGACTGTAAATTTTGTAATAAAACAGTGATTGCTAAATCTGGAAGTTAAAACACTTCTACTATTATACAGAACTTACACAAAAAATTTCAGTTAGTTATTTTCAAAACTTTTTTAGCAATCTCTGTGTGTCCCCGTTTACGCATTAAAAAAAACACATTTCAAGTAAAACGTGTTTTAAAGTATGACACCTTGCTTAAAGTAATGGCATCTGCTTTTACTAAAATACTTGTAGCTTTTGTTCTAGTGAAAGAAAAATAATAAACTTGGTAATTTTATAAAGCTAATAAGATAGACTATAAAATAAAAACACACACAAAAAAAATTTCAATTTTTGGCAAAATTTACAATTTTAGGGTAGTAACTTTAAGGTAGTATACCTTAAGTAACTATGATAGTACATCCATTAAGTAGCTATGAGAACTTATAAACCTCAAAACATAATCAAGCAGAAATGATTTTAGTAATGAAAATCGGTATTAATAACCATTTCACACCAAAAGAGTTGATTGTGCTCAAAATGTTTTGGATTATTTCAATATAAGAGTAGCAAAAGGCTTTAAAATGAAACCTAAACCAAAACCAAAGCTCAGCTAACATCAAATATTTTAAAAAACTAATTTGTAATCAGATCTGAAATTTGGTGGCAAGCTTCCCAATGATTATAGCCCACAAGAAAAAAAATCCGACAATTTTGAAATTTTTAGGGTACTTTGTAAAAGTACCCAAAGGGTACTTTGCATAAAATTGAAAAATAAATTTTCGGACACATGAATCAAAACTATTGCAAACATTTAATAGTCATTATTCAAAAATTTCCAATTAATTGGTACGTAATAATTCGCTAATAGTGTTTTTAGCAGCTGAATAATAAGGGATATTTTTGTGTAGTTGATAATAAAAGAATATCCGAAGAAATAAGTGCAAAAAAAAAATTTCCATCTTTTGGACCCCGATTGAACGAATAAAACATTTTGGTCCCGATGAATTAATCGACTGTATAATTAAAAAAAACTTAAGATGGGACATTTGTACTTGTAGGTTCGATATTGTGGAATGAACTTCTTTACAGGTCATGATACAAATAAAATCTAAGAATTGTAGTAGCCATCCTTTTACTTGGATGCCCACATGAAAAAGCTACACAGCACACACGTAAGCATATATAATTAATAATAACACATTATAGCTTAGCACTCGTTTTCAGACGCATTTAGGTCCATGTCAAAAGCTCGTCCCTCATTTATTGTTTTTCCGTTCCTCGCCTTCTCGTAAAGGTTTTTTCGTTTTTTTTTTTGTTAAGATGACAGGGTCACCTATAATAATCGCGGATTTTGGTGAACCTCAAAGAGACATATTAAAGATATAGTTACTAAATATTTTAAGATGAATAATTTAAAATTTGCATTTTCTGCTTGTAACCTCCCCCCTCCCCCTGTCTACCCTGTGACCCGGCTAAAGGTGTAGGAGGAAGTGATGAATGATTCGACACGATAATTTCGAATTATTTGTTCTCAGCACTTTAATTAACTCAAAAACAATTCAATGAATGAAATTAAATAAGATGTTTCCGATTAGCAAGCAGAGGTAAGGAGACAAGAGTCTCACTTTTGGAGAATTATTCTAATAATTGATCAACTTTTTATTAATCAATCTTCTATCTTAATATTGTTTTACATATCGAGGTAGATATGTAACTAGTTGCCATTTAAATCTCCTTAAAAATTTAAATATCAAAAAGTACTATAAATACGACTAATACCTGAACTGTAGGTAGTCTTCATATCTTCTAATGTGTAATCCTTCAATCTCTTGATAACTTCTATTAAAAAGTAATTTTCCACTATATCTATCTCTTAATAATTCTAACTTTCTAGCTGTATTCTCTCACACTGGCTTATGAACTGTCTTCCATATATTTCTCCAACTTATATCACTCTTTATCTAGCTTTAATTAACCTCTCTAGCAAGCGAACCTGAAATATACATATAATAAAGTTAATTTGCATATCACGGTTTCTTCTTCTTCAAAAAAAGGGTTGTTTTTCATAGCCCAAAGATTTTCCCAGAGGTTAATAGAAGGACGCGTCTAGATTGGTTACATGCTGCATCTATAAACATAGGGTTAAAACAGTCTTATGGCTAATTCAATCTCTCTTTTCTGTTTATATTACTGAGCGAAATCCTAACTATTGTAATGGATAGCTGTTACGTTCTGAAAAACAAAATATAAGGATGCATACCAATAAAAGAATTCGAAAAGGCTCACATCACTGATTGAAAAAATACCATTAGGGAGAAACCTGCTAAATTAAGTATTTTAATCACAGAAAATTCCAAAAAATAACTTTATAAAATTTACATTTACAAATATGTATATACATTATTTACCATTTCATCAAATTAACAAAATATTTTTTAATGAATGGCTGATTTTTCTTTGAGATCAAGCGTGTATTTGTGTGGAATAGTTGAATAGTTTATTTATATTATATTTTCTAATACAAAGGCGCTTTCAAACGGATTTTCTTTATCACATAAAATAAAGTGTGCTGAATACGAAATAAAATCTATACTATTCATTTATTTATCAAATACCTAGCCACTGATCATCAGGTCATTAGGCAACAAGCTCTCCAATATTTCCTTACAATACAGCCCGAAATGAGCAGCTTCCATAGCTTTTCCAGAAGCACACAAAACACAAAAAGGTTAAAACGAAGCAAATGAGCACAAATGCAGTCATATCCAGCCACTCAGCTACAGCACCAGCATGAGATAAAATCTATACTTCACAATTAGAAAGCCTTTTATCTAGTTTTTGTTTATTGTTGCTATATATATATATATATAATTATATTAAAAATAAAACTAGATTCGCAGTAGTGCGGATTCTAGGGTGTCGGCCGCCAACGTACGAAGAGCTAATGGGCCACCCCTCTTAAGAATTTTTCATATTTTGACTAACATTTGTATATTTAATTACTTTTATAATACATATATTTTCTTCTTTTATATATATAAATGTATATATATATATATATTTATATATATATATTATAGTACTTTATATTTGTTTAATTCATTTTTTTACATATTTATTTGCTAATTAAAATACTTATATATATAATTACTCATTTAATTTATATATATATATATATATATGTAGGTTATAAATTCATCTACTTGCATAAGAGTAAAAGAGTAAAACATTCATAAAAATACAAATAAATATTTACAGAGCAAAACTTTACTTTTTGGTCAGCTAATGGGTCATGATCGCGGCAAAATACTTTAACAAAGTAATAAACAAGCAAAAATATTACCTTTGAATTAAGAAAAATACATTTTATAATTAGAAAAGCATAAAAAAAAAGTTGATTCATAAAATATAATTTAATAAAAAAGTATTAAAACATAAATCTAGTGAAACGAAAAGTAAATCAGTCCTTCAACAAAGACTACTTAATAATTCATTATAAAATAACTTTTCTGGCTTTCCAAGAAGAAAATTTGTCAATAATTTTGGTGAAATAAATTTTTTCAGAGATTTTAGATGCAACAGAGAAAGTGTTTCCGTGGTAGCCTAGTGGTCAAGGTAACGGACTCGTGGCTGGCGTGTCATGAGTTTGAGCCCAGTCCAGCATGTAGGGGGTCTGTAAAATCTGTCGAGAACTCAAACGTCTTCCCGTTGGTGCGGTGCGGTAGTTAAGAGAGGGAGTGTCAGGTCAGGTGTCTTCCTCGTCATTTAACCGTGGTTCAAAATTGCGAGGTCCCTTGACAAAAATGTTCGTGTAGATGAACAGGGCGACTTAAATATTCTCTCACTCCCTCAATAGAGAATGTGTCCATATCTGAAAGCCTTTCTTGTGTAGTATTCCTAACAATAACCAGAAAAAATTCTAAAACATATTTTAATAATTCTAAAATTTCAGAATGCTCACACATCTAATAACAAACTTTATTTGTTTTGTGAGACTATATCTGGAGAAAAGTCTAGAATTATAGAATAATATTTTGCTTTTTAGACAATGCATATTATCTCATTACGAATAGATTCCGTTCGAATAATAACTATTTCATTTAAAAAATGCTGCCCTAAGTAGTGTGGAATACGTATTTTTTAATTTTTGCATTTACTCACATTATTAAGGTGTGCTGAAATAACTGGATCAAATTTGGCCATCATCTAAATTCTCTTTAAAAAATTACTATTATTTTAATTTCGTACTAAATCCTCTAAATGTCAAATTTTGACAGGCTAAAAATTGTACTTCAGCAATCAATCTTTCAATGATGACGCGTCATCGCTTTTTTCTCCCGATCGTATGCATTTTGTTGTTCCGCGTCAATGGTACAATTTCTTACCTGCCTTGTCCTTAATTGGCACCACGATCTTGTACAATTTACGTGTTTCAGAGTATTTTCATGATTATAATAATAATAAAAAAATATATTATATTTCTCAATCCAATAAAATTCTGTCTTGTAGCTTCCTGTAAGCTTGATGTAAAAATGCATTTCGGGATATTTTTGATAACATTTAAATATTAATGAATGCGATCTTATTTGAAAATAAGTTTATAATAAGTCTACTAAATTTATATCTCTTTAAATTTAAAACGAAAGTAAACATTGAAATAACTAACCTATATTTGACCTATTTCACAACATTTAAAAATTCCCAAAAATTTTTTAAAAAAATGCCTTTATGATACTTCGATCAGCAATAATACAATTACTTTTGTGAATATATTTATAATTGCAACATAATATTGCTAAATTTCTCTTGATGTATAAAACGAGAGCGAGATAGGGATAGATAAAACCATTTAAAAACACATTTGTTACATTAATTTAACCTAGTGATTCAGGAAAATGATACATAATTGATGATTCGGAAACAAAATAAAAATTTACAATAAACAAGACAAAAATGAATCGCATTTTTTTTTTAATTACTGGGAACAGAAATGAAGGATGTGCATGTCTCGTTCTAGAAGTGGAAGTATTGTCGTATGAAAATTATTTAGCCTCATTTAATGTAATTTCGATTTAATCCACACACACACAAAGATGAAAATTTACAAATCATATTCTCTTAACTATAGTTATGGATACTCATATGCAAAATAATTTCATTGACACTAAAGTTATCTAGTTTTCTTTTAACTCAGTAATCCTTCCAGTTAAAATCGTTATACACTTATGTGAATTTATTTATTACATAAATGTATACGCATATATATATATATATATAATGAAAGAGATTTTTTAAACTAAAATAAAAATTGGCAGTTATAGAGACCGCCGATAGAAGTGAAAACTTAGAGCTTTTAGTATTAAAATTTGAAATTTCATAATGTTTGAATTAAAATTATCAACATCAATCTGGTTTTCACATCTATTGACACTCCGAGCAACAACTAAATGCCTGTTTATATGGTTTTTTATTATTCAAATATATTACGGGCTATACAAGATCATGAAAAAATATAAATACAATTCAATTGAAATAACAATTAATATACAATCATATTATTTATGGATAGTATTTGCATTTACTTAAATTTCAATGTACTTGATTTTTAACATTATTTTAATGGTTTGCATCATTGTCATCATTAATTTCAACAATAACTTAGACTTTTTGAACTTTCAATTATTTAATTTTGTTATAAAAAAAGATACAATAGGCTTATGGTAACTAAAATAAGAAAGGAAAACGTTTGATTCAAATTTATCTAAGTATCGCGTAAAGAACGCATCGATCGTCGTTTTATATTTTGTATTACTGAGTTTTCGATCATTGGACATATTTAAATTAAGTGTTTCATTTAGAAGTTCAATTAGTGGTAGATTTTTATCATCTGCAAAGTTAATATTGAAGTCTCCACTTAAAATCATTGGTACATTATTATATTTTTCGCCAAATCTTTTTTCGAGTATTTCAGAACCTTTTTTTGTATCAAATATCAAATTTTCGAATAAAAATTGTTGTATCTATCTCATAGATTTCCCAGGCGAAATATAAACGGCAACCATTAAAAAGTATTGCCCATTCTCGGAATCGCAACGAGCAATACACAGCATATACACATCGAACTTTTCACTAAATCCATTGAATTTCACACAGCATAAGATATTCACAGCACACACATAAGATATACACAGCACTATACGTCAGCTGTATAGCTACAGATATACTGCTATAAGCATGTCGCTGACGCGAACGCACGAGATTTCACCCATCCAAAAAGTGTTTAAAGCGAGCAGCACATTGCGCGTGCGCCAGTCAGAGCATGTCGGCGACGCGAACTCATAACATTTCTAAGTTTCTAACATTTCTAACTATAACATATTGAAGTTTTCACTTCAAAAAAATATATATTATTTTTATTACCCGCTTTTTCATGAAGGCAAATGCAATAAAGTATTTGTTAATAATTTATCTTACTAGAGAGTGTAAAAATATAATAGTATCTTCGACAATAAAGTACCTTGTGTTTGACACGATATGTCGTAGAACATAAAATTTAAGCCTAACAGACCAGACATTGGATAATTTATCTTTTAACGCTAAAAAAATTAGTTTAATTAGAAATTCAAGTCATATTAATCATTCAATAAATGATATGAAAATAAATACCTTAATCACAGGATTTTTAAAATTTAAAGTTCATGAAAAATGAAAATTCTTAAAAGAAAAAGTTTAGTTTTTATATAAATGTTTAAAATGAGCAATGGAATCTCATATTTACAGAAATTTATTGAAAATATTCAGTTGTACGGATATTTTTGAAAGCATATGCATTGAGTACACCAGTGCAGGTTTATCCATTGGGCGCTCGGGGCGGCACCCAGGGTTCCGGAGCAAGAAAAATCTGGACTAAACTGGATCCAAGAGCCTCTTCTTGAATCCGACAGGGCTAAGATGCCCTTAGATCTCTTGCACCCATGGCCCGAAATGTTGGGCAATGTTGTACACCTAAGCTAGCATTTTTATTTCTTATGTAAATTCAAAGAAAATGCGCCCCCACGAGTTGCAATTGCTTTATTACATATTCTATATTGTCTTTAAATAAAAACATGGAAAAGACGATGTTGCAATTTTTTTATTTCTGTATTCCTTTCCCCTGTTAAATTACATTGGTTTATTAGGAGAGCACAATATATATTTTATTTAAAGAAAAACACAAACTTGTCTTTGAAATCTTAAAATTTATTAAAAAATAAATAAAAAACTTTTTTAGTGTCCCTTAATAAAAGGTCAATACATGAGAAGCATATTCAAAGAGCCCGGTAGCAACATTAATTGCGCCTTATTCGGTGTTTGTACCTTACAAAAGGAATTTGTATATTATTCTAAGTCTTAAAAAATGCAAATTCGATATTAAAAATATAATTACCTGTTATGAAGACTGAACCCGATGGTTCCAAATCATATGTGGAATGCAAGCACTGCCCAGGCACGCAACTAGATCCAAAACATCTTTTCAGCTGCCCTTCCATTGTTGGTGCCCTTTTTAAAATAGACAATGACTACAGCATGGACATCCTATACTCGGATCGTGCCATGGGTGTTGACATGGCAGTGATTCACGTTTTTGGCAATATATCTGACTATATCTTTATTTTATTATATACAGCTTTGCACTTTGTCATACACGACAACAATTTCGCTATTTCAAACGAACTAAATGCAAGAGATTGAATTGTGCCAATTTCAGCAAGCCATTTTGTTCGAAAACGAGTCTGTTGATGGTAGAGATTACAAGCGTTTATTTAACTTCAAAATAAAATTCAAGACTAGAATAAAACACACATCTCCTGTGTCTCGCTATCTTTCAAACATTCTTATTGGCTCTATCCCCTTTAAGTTAGCTGACACTGGGCATTCTGTAGGTGAAAAGATTGTTCTCTGTGACCTATTCGGGATGGGGGAGTTACAGAAGAAAACAAGAAAAGCAGATCAAATTTTATTATTTAACCTTATAGGTTCAACACATAAGAAAACTGAAAAACGTACACAGTACAGAATAAGGAAATAAGATGCTTGAAATAAAATACCAGATTCCCATTGCTAGATACAAATATATAACTGTAAATTGCAAAAAATATCAATCAAATACACATTTAAAAACAAATTCTGTCAGAAAGTCAGTCAGGTATTTAAATGATCATGTAAATGAAAGTAATTTTTTATAGTGATATTTATAAGTTAGGAAAAAGTGAACAATAACTTTTTAACACACATAATTTTTAATTCTACATAAACGCAGAATTTTGAAGAACTGCTATTTGCCAAACACTGCTCTGAACAAAATGTTGCTTTGTGCATATTTGTAACCCTTAACGTAGTAATACCATATACAAAAGATAATAGTTTGTATCTGTAGCCCGAGGTCAGGAGCCCATATACTTGCTACAACAAATCGCCACGCAGTGTAATTTTATTTTTTAGAAAAAGATATAGAGAATCGTTATAAATTTTACTAGCAGTAGTCGGCACACATTTCATTTCGATCTAAAATAAAATTCCAACTATTTAAATAAAGTACCAGGTTTCCAAAGTATAAATAATAATACTTCAAAAAATAAAAATATTTTCATACCAAATTTTTTCGTAACAAAAAAAAAGTATATTTCAAATAAGGTCCAAGGCCGCAAATAAAATTTTCTGCCTCGGACATGGGTCCAGTTTCTTCGGAGCTCAGATGTCATCCTCGTCATTTCCCCACGATTCAAAATTACGAGGTCCGTCACCCAAAGCCCTCGTGTTACTGAACAGTGCAACATTAATGTTCACTCACCCACTTTCCCCCTAGCCCTTAGAGCCGCCTCTGCTGCTAACATAAAAACAATAGTGAACACGGTTAGGGGCTAAGTGGATTGGATCATATGAAATTATTCTCCAACTAGCAGTATACATATAAACGGGAATATATATATAGATCAGGATTAGCTTTTTAAATTTATGTTTTCTTTTATTTCTGTTTTTGGTGCTACGTCGGGAATCGTTTGATTCGTCTGTTTCATTATATGACATCTCTCTGATTACAATGAGGACTTTTTAAAAAAACACATAAAACTAGCATTTTTTTAACATAGTACCAAAGTACGATCCTACAACATAAAATTAAATTTAGAACTTCGCTAGTACTAAAATTACTATTTGAATACTAAAGTCTTTTTCAAACAGGCTTTGTAATGAAAATAATTTATTCAAAAGCCAACATGCTGCAAGATTTTTTCTCTTATAACTTAATACCAAACAAAACCACAAGAAACTACCTTTTGATAGAGGTATAACTTACTAAAAGAGAAAACGAGCATTGTTGACAAGCGTTGTTAACCGCAGGCAAAAGTCACTTATTTCCCCTATTTTACTTTTCTAAATTGTATGGTTATTACTACATTAAAAACTTTTGATTTTCCCAAATTCATTTTGAATTTAAACATTATTAGATTAACTTTGTATTAGATTGAGACGCCTTTATTAAGCATATATTTACAGTACGCTGTCAATGTCGGTATTAAACAACAACAAAAAACCCTTTTTTAATAGCATTGTGCAGGCATGTCAAACTCATTTGATATCACGGGCCACATGAATTATTTTATATTAAGTTGAGGGCCGCATGTTTCCAATGTTCAAAAATTTAAACAGGAATTTTAGAATGATTATGTATATATATATATATATATTCTTATTTATAAAACTCGATGTGCTACATATTATACATACATAATGGTTTAATATTTCCTTTTATTTTTAAAACTATACATATTTTATATTGTTTTTAAAAAAGACAAAAATAAAAGTTACAATACGAAATACAATTTAATATTTCTTTTAGAGGATATTTGGCATCGTTTATTTTCTTTCCACGCACAAGTCATCAAAACTTGATTAAACATATTAATCTGATGTAATTTTTAAAAAAATGATAAATGTTTATCATTTAATCTTGGCCTTTCAGAATTTTTGTTATTTTTCAATAAAAAAAGAAGTTTCTCTCATAAATAAATGCTTCCAAACATAGCCATTTATTATACGGGTAATTTTTCCCCCTAGGAACACTTTGTCTCAAAACATCTTTAAATGCATCAAAAATATGTATTATGTATAATACATGACTCGACTCGATTATGATACACGACTATTTCATCATCTCTGCTGGTTACAGAATTTCGACTTTACTTACACACTTTAATTTTTTTTTATTTGTGCGGACAATTTTTTTTAAATCTAAGCTGCCATCGATTCTAAGCTGCCCCCCAAATTATCAAAAAACTTTTGTGAAAAATAGTGTAAAATGGTACATTGATATCAAATTTTACGAAATTAAGATAAATTTAAAATGAGAACTAACAAGAACGGAATAATTATTTATTTTTATAAGTATTATAAACTTTTAATTACATACATACCCCCATAATTTCTCTAAATACCACATCCAACAAATTTCTTTCCTTTCGATTCTAAGCTGCGCCCGATTTTCAGTAGCATTTACATTGGAAAAAAAAGTGCGGCTTAGATTCGAGTAAATACGGAAATTCTTCCGCTTGAATTTATTAGTAAATGATTAATTTGTCTTTAGTAAATGGTTTCGATCTATGCTTAAGATTAAAAAAGTGATAATACATCACTAGTTTTTACTGCACAGTTGTATTGTCTTCAACAAATTTAGGTGTCTGCGGTAGCCTAACGGTCAACATATGACACACACACATATGAGTCTGAGCCTTGTACCAATGAAGCCGATGCACGCTTTAAATAATTCGAGGCTAAAACGTCCTCCCATTGGTGTGATGTGGAAGTAAGGAGAGGGGGTTTCAGCGCAGGTGTCGACCTCATCACTTGACCATGGTCCGTCGCCAAACGCCCTCGAGTAGCTGAAGACGTTAATATTCACTCTCACTCAAGAAATGTAGTGAATGTATTTTTTTTTCATTTTTTTAAGAGTTAATTTCAATTTTAACAACTCACAAAGTTTCACAACATATTCACCATAGTTTGTTTTTAAATTTGTGTCATAGTACCTTTTAAAATTATATTCCTTAGCAACTGAATTACTGTTTAGTTTTTACATGTCAGGCACAATATTTTAGTCTTGCTTTAGGCATAAAAATATTGCAGTTTCCATTTTTCTTGAAAATTACGATGTTCATCTTCAGTTTATGTTTTCTTACTCTGTTCTTGAAGATTGGTTATGTTTTTTATTAAATAACTTTTTAATTTAATATGAATAAAAACCAAAATTCCCTTTCATTCACAAACTATTGAGTAGACACTACGTTTGTCTTGGCCATCTTAGGGTTTTAAAATTTTAAAAAATAATGTTTCAACTGCTTCTGGTCACGCTATTCATTTCTCACTGATTGGAAACTTCACAGAGAAATACAAGTCGCACTCACGATGAATCGTAGTGAAATTTATAACAAATAATACTCCTAAATGCATTTAAGAATTTAATAGAAATTAATTTATTATAGTAAAATTAAATGAAAAAAAATTAATAAAATATAAAAATTATTTTCATTTAAAGGCTATTTCTATAATTAATAAGGATTTAAAAAAAAAAAAAAACAAGAATAGATAACAGAGAGAGAGTGAGAGAGAGAGGTTAATATGTTGTAAGTTTACCGGAAATAAACTTTAAAATAAAACAAAAATCTTTAAAGATTGATTTTGTAAACTGTAATTAATTTTGTAAAATGTCTTCGCGGGCCGCAACCTATGTACTGGCGGGCCGCGTGTTTGACATGCCTGGCATTGTGGGATTCAACACGAGTTTTGCTATCAGATGTAGGATGTTTGTAAAGAGCAGATATTTATGGACTATCGATCAAAACACTATTCATTCACATTCTATTTTTCTTAAACTATGCAGTGTTATTGGGAAATCTGGACTTTATTTTTCAATAACTATTCAAAATTCTGCATATTTATTGGATTTATGAAAAGTTTTATTTTTTGAGAAATTCGTGAAAAATTTTGTTTGATTGATAGAACTATTTTCGACCTGAGGCCGCCCCATAGCTTTGTCGCTCGCGTGCGATGCACGCGCTACACACCTGCTGGGATCAGCCCGTAGATTCGAGAAAATAAAATTAAGATGAAAAAAAAATTGCTCTTTCTGTTTTTTATAATGTGGCACAAGTAAACCCTGCTCTAATCTAAAACCTTTCTTCGTAAATCTATTTATAACAAAATGGAAAATGTCCGCTCGACAGCTGTTAGTGTTTCACAGCAGGTGGTGCGGGATCCTCCCTCTAACAAGCCAAATATCTCAAAGAGCTATTGAAAACTTCCCTTTTTGTACCTTTTTTTATGATATTTTTTGATGTACTAGCTGGGAAGCCTGGTGTTGTAAAAGCCTTTATGAGTGTCTAATTCAGGGATACTCAAACTTTTTTCCGCCAGGCCACTTACATATGAGAAATATTTCACACGGCCCGCAGCATGAGAATTTATGAAAAAAAATTAAAAATGAGAGCAAAATAGTAAACATTTAAAATCTTAAAAAATTGTCAAAATTCGTTCTTTTATTATTTTTTTTTGTAATCCTATATAACTTCTCTATCAAACTCATACATAAAAAATTCGGTTTTATGCATTTTGTACTTTGAGCTATGTGGTAGCTTCTATTTCCAATCCATGGCCAAGCACATTGTTTACATTTTACTGTCATTTAAAGTTATGTAGCTTGATATTTTTTTTTGAAAAAGCCTCGCTTATTTTTATTTTAAGTATTAATCTGTCAAGTGCAGGAGGGCAGTAAGGAATTTTTAACTGAAATCCAGTCTCAACTCAGCATTGTTTGTTTATAATTTATTCAAACTAGCAAGTGCATTTTTCTTCCAAATTTATTTTCAAACACTTTATGAATTTACAAAAACAAATATTTCTTTTTCAGAAATGAGGATTATTTTAGATTTTATTTGTTGAAAAATGTGATAATTGTGCATCTTATAGCAACCAAATATAGAAAAACTAGAAATCATCATACTAAAAGGAAACATATATTATTTGAAAATAGTAAGAAAAGATAGCAGAAATCAGATACTATACCAATTTTTGATGAAATGAATCATCTGTCACCAGCCGGATATCTTTTCAACTGAAAGCGAGTTACATTTTAACACACAAGCTAATTTTTTTAAAATTACTGCAGAAAGTTCTAAATAAAAAGTTGAGCACCACCATTACACGGGATGAATAACCTATGGATTAAACTTTAATGCAGGTCTCGTAATGAAGTTATGGAACTATTTACTGAAGTTTTCAAGAGAAAGTAAAAAGCTTACATGATATAAATAGCAAGCTGGTTAGAACTTTCTCATCTATAAGCTAAGACCATGGTTTTTTGGAAGCTTTTTCCTTTTTACTAAACATGCCAACTAAGGATAAAATATATTTTACCTGTGCATACATAATTTAGTTATTTAAAAAAAGTTTAAGAAAACCATGCTGAATGTTACATAAAGCAGCTAGAGAAGCTCACATAAAAGTCGTTGATTCTCTAAAAAATGAAAAGCATTACTGATGTGTCTCATACGTTGGCAGTTTTCAAAAGCAAGGGCACTTATATGTCCTAGTATAAAGTAATTGTTTGTATTCTTATCTTTTTGAGATTCTACACTTAATAGATACATAGCAGGCACACTCAAAACTGTCGAAAGTGTCGTATTTGATGATAATGATGAAATGAAGACTAGAATTAGTTGCGGCAGATGTAGTTGAATAGCATATTTTGAGTTCTGTATCCGCTCAAATCAAAAGAATGTCTATATGCAAATGACAGTCATAAATAAGTATTGCTAAAAAATAGCATCAATATTGTATTGCTTAAAAATTAATACTGACATTAAAAAATAAACTAATATAGATGCAACTTTTAAAGCTAGTACGTTTATAAAATTTTTGTGAAAGACTTCACGAACGTAATACTTTTTTAATTTGTAATATTTTATCGAAATATTTTATTACAACTTACTGTGATCAATTAAATGTATCACATATTATATGGGTAATGTAATAATGAGGAAATACATTCTGTACTAATTTGTCCTAGGCACGAGTTCTCAAATGAATTTTGATTACCATTTATACCAATCCATTACAATTTTTTAAAGAATTTTATTACGGTTTTTAAAAGTTAAACTAAATTACGTGTTTAAAATAAAAAATGAATAACCTTTTTTTAAATTAAAAATTTGCCTTAACACAACAATTCAAAATGTTCCATACTTTGGAAAAAAAATTATCTAATTATAGCAGAGTTGTCTAAAAGTTGTTTTCCAAATAAGGAATTATAATTTCTTGGATAGATTGTAGTAATAAAGATGGTAAGAAAGATGACTTGTTTTTTATAAAAAAGTGGCTAAATTTCATGTAAAAATCAGTGCCGATTTAAGCTCATTACGAGCCCTGGGCGCATAAGTGAATACTTGGCACTGGATAACCGAAATTTATTGCCAAATAATCTGGCTAACTCCAGCTTATCCAGGCCCTTTTAGCCTCTCCCGGATTTGAAAAATTTGATGTATATAAAAACATTGCTATATTAACTCTTCACTTCTTTCAAAAAACTTTTGAATTTTTGGATTTTCAATTCTAGAGCTTGAATATAATTCCATATACTTATAACTGTTTTCATAACAGCTTTTATTCCAGTATTTTTCTTTGCTGGTTTTCTTCAGAATTTTTTTCCTGGTGGAAAATGTAGGAATATTATATAAGATTTATCAAATTATATCTCTGTTTAAACAGTGATATAAATGCCCTTTTCAGATAGATTCATTGGAAGACAGTTATCATAGCTATATTATGATGTTTTTGAAATATCCACACTAGAGTCAAAATCCAAAATAAACAGCTAGCAATATTTTGTCTTCAATTAAGCTCAGTTAACAGAAATATGGTTTGCAATATCTTCAATACGTCTAGCACATAAAGAACCAGAAAATTATTTAATTATTTGATTTTTGTTTATGAATTTGTCAAACAGTACATTGCACAGGCATTTAAGAAACACTCCTTCCCAATTTCTGCATCAGTAAATAGTTTCATATATTTACCATTAAATATAAATTTCGTAGGATGTCTTTGTTACTTTATTATCTTGTAACAGTACTTTCGACAAAATGCTTTGTCACTGTGCCAAATGTGTTTTTAAGAAAATATATTTATTACCAATTGAGAGAAATTCTTTCGGGAAAATATTAATGTGCGATTTGTATTTAGTGGTCAAATTACGAAAACTATTATACTTTTTGAGTATAACTCTGTCGCTGCGACTGAAACAAGTTGGTGAACTATGTTTGATTTTCACTAACAAATAATTTTAACATCCCATTCGTCTTAAAACAACTTATTTTCTTCGGATGTTTTTCGCTTGGAGGACTTTAAGGGTGATTAAAACTCAGTTTCTTCGATAGAATGGGGCTATGCTCCCAGTACAACTGACGCTAATCTAATCTTATTTGTTATTACTAACCATTACAATTGCAAATAGAAAAAAAAAATGTTTTGGAGTTCATATTTGAATGACATGCACAGTAAATTGATAAATTAGATTGCATGATTGATAGTTACCCGCTAATTTTTTTAATACATTGTTCTTAAATAATTGAATTTTTTAGTGTAATGGGCCATGACCGAACCACATACGATCTTCGAGACGCAGGTTGAGTATCGCTGATCTAATTTGTTCCATCTTTTTTCCACCAGGGAAATTTTCCATTCCCCTATAATGTCAGTCCTTCTTGGTCCTTTCAATATTTATGTTGGGTTTGATATGTGCACAGTCCGCATCCCCCTCCTCCTTCTATAATTCACACTGACGTCACACCCCACCAATAGTGACCGACAAGGTACTACAAGGGAAATCACTAAGATAGACGCTACAGGCGTTAAACACTAGACCTAGGAGAAAGATGTTCTCCTTTGGTGTTATCCAAATTATTTCATCCTGCATTGTTTAATAAATCGCTTACATCATCCTAAGATTGTAGATATGTTCCCATATTTATGTGATTTTTCTGAAATGTTTTCTATTTCTTTCCCCAGTCACATACATCCAGACGAGTTTCTTTCACTTACTTTCTATTATTAGACCGAAATGGGAAGTGGGGGGGGGGGGATAAGCCTTGCTAACAGTTCAATGGAAAGTTCAAACAGAATTTTGTGGACTTTTGCAGATGTAAATTTCCGGGGGCTTAGTTTTTAAAATAAAGTTTCCATTTTCAAACTATGTTTCACTTTTATTTCTCTTTTTATAGCCATTCCAAGTAAAAATAAGGAAATATCAAGAAGAAAAAAAAGTTTACTTTTATATAAATTAACAACAACACATGGAATTAATTCCTTTTTATTTTACTTTTTTTAACTAAGGACAATCACACATAATGAAAAAGTACAATAATTTGACGCAATGTAGCTAGTGTTTATGTTCACTGCAGTGTGTTCAATGGAAATATAATGATGCATTAATGATCATAAACTCGAAATTTATATCGAAAAAGGTAAAATAATAGTAGCACTTAAATCTGCAATGCATATTAAAACAATCGAATTTTTTTTTCAAAAATATTACTAGTACATACATATTTTTATTTAAAGTAAAAAGGAATGTTGCTAAAATATTTAAAACGCATTTGAAGTTTCATAACCTCGACTACGGTAGTACAGTGTGTGCTGTTTTACTACTTGTTTTGACGTCACTAATCAGAGGCGATAGCCTTCTAGTCTCTAGGTTTGTGAATGAATGTTTATTAACGTCTCCCAAAAAGCAGCACGAGGCAATTGGCGAAGGACTTCGTAATTTAAAGCCATACTGAAGTGACGAGAAAAACATAAATGGTTCCCCCTCGCCGAGCTTCTACACCACGCAAACGGGGGCCTAGCCCTATGAGCCTCGACAGATTTAACGTGGATTTAGATCTACCCCTCTCTGCACTGTGGATCTTCAGTGGCATATGGGCACGAACTCATGACACACCAGCCACGAGTCTGTGACCATAACAATTAGAATACCGGGATCGTCTATAGGCTCTAGATCAGGGGTCGCCAAAGTGGTCTATATAGACCCCTAGGGGTCTATTTAACAACAGTATGGGGTCTATCTGACCCAAGGGGTCGAATGGGGGTCTATTGGGACTCGAAGGAAAAACAGTTCTTAATACGCAAATCACACATATCAAACTGCGTACGTAAAAATTTAAAATATTTTTAATATTATATTCTTTATAGAAAATAAAATAATAAATCAGAAAACAATCTGCCCCTTTTTTCCTTATGGGTTTTCGTATGTATACCGTGACGTCACAACTTGACCTTGTGACCAGTTTGTAATTTGCACGACTCATAGTATGTAGCCAGCCAGAAGAGCGATTGAGGCTTATCCGTGTCTCTTGCTGGCGAACCCATCAACCAATTAGGATCCTTTGGCCCAGACTTGGCGAGCGACGACACTGCCGTTGGCTTTCTATGCATTAAGCGCGAAGGGATTCTTCAGTACTCCGTTTTCTTTCTACTTATGTGTGTGGTTTTAGTTCTTTTCTTTTTTTATACGGCAGTTACGCATCGTGTAGTTGGTTCGCCCTTTGTCTCCATCGCAAACCATACGAGTCTTGCATATGAGTCAGACGCATATGTGCGCTTGTGTCCAATTCTACACTGGATGCTACAAACGCAAATATCATATGCATTTTCGGCTATCTTTGTGAACAGTATTAAATGCTTGTAGTGTCATTATTACTACTATTATATCTACCATTGGATAATTAGTTATTGTTTCTATAAAACTATTCGTTTAGTTTTGATATCAATTTTAATTATTGTTACTTGTGAAAAGGTAAGCTTTAATAATGTGGATTAGTATAATATACCAACTTAATTTTAACTTATTTACAGAACTCTAATTTAAAAATGACAGCTTCAGTATCTAAAAAGAAATGTCGGTATTATTCATTGGATTTCTTAAAATTTGGATTTATTTGTTCACCGACAAATGAAACTATTCCTATGTGTCTTATATGCGAAAAAAACTTTTGGAAATGAATACATGAAACCGTCAAAAATGAAAGATCATCTTGAAAGGCTTCATTCAGATAAAAAAAATGAAGAATTAGAATTTTTCAAAAAACTCAAAGAAAAATTCACATGTCGACCAACTCTAAAAAGTTTTAAGAAACAGTCTACTGAAATTGAACATGAAGGAGGATTAATTGCTTCGTACAAGGTTTCGCTTAATATAGCAAAGAGGGGAAAACCCCACGCAATCACAGAAGAAATTGTAGTACCTGCAATTAAAGACGTCATTGAGAATGTGATGAAAAAAGACTCTACTAATGTTTTAAAGTCTTTGCCATTAAGTGCAAATTCTGTAAAACGGCGTATTGACAAAATGGCCGAAGAAATAGAAAACACAGTAGTTTCGGAGCTAAAAAATTGCAAGTTCTCTATACAACTTGATGAATCTGTTTTTGGCGTTCCTGCTATTCTTATGGCGTATGTTAGATATTTCAGTAAAATTAAAGGAGAAGTCATTGATGAATTTTTATTTGCTAAATATCTTGAAACCGATGGGAAGGGAGTGACAATTTTTAGATGTTTACAAGAATATTTAAATAAATATGACATTCCGCTTGAAAATATAATAGCAGTAGCCACAGATGGCGCACCTTCTATGGTAGGGCGTTACCGAGGTTTTGATACATGCCTCAAAGAAAAAGTGCCCGGTATTCGTACTATTCATTGTGTGTTGCATAGACACAACTTAGTAGCAAATTATCTGAGTTCAGAGTTACATGAAGCTTTACAGTTTTGTATTAAATCAATTAATCAAATTAAAGCTCAACCTCTTAAATCAAGATTATTTGCCAAACTTTGTGAGGAAAACAATGAGTTATTTAACCAATTACTTCTGCGCACCGAGGTTAGATGGTTGTCTAGAGGTGTATGCTTGCAACGGCTCGTCAATTTATTTGACTCCACGACAGAATTTCTGAACGAAATGAATCCTGTTCTAAACAATGAACTCCAAAACAATAAGAACCATATTTTTTATTTAGCAGACTTATTTGGAAAATTTAATGACGTTCAAACAAAACTGCAAGGAAAAGATGTAACAATTATCCAAGCTCGGACAATACTGTTAGGCTTCCAAGTAAAATTAAATTTATTTAGATCTTCATTGCTACGTAAGGATTATAAGTATTTTTCAAATCTGCAACAATTAAAAATAAAAGAAGAAGACTTGGAAATATATACAAATCATCTTCAAAAATTAAGCGACGATTTTAAACTGCGCTTTGTTGATTTGGAAAACATAGACATCCCTGATTGGATTATTGCGCCATTTTCGGCGCAAATTGATAACGTCGACATCAACATACAAGATGAGCTTGCTGAACTATTGTCCGATCTTGAAGCAAAAACGCCTATTAAAAATTTGACAATACATAAATTTTGGACTAATATAATTATAAAGCAAAAATATGTGAAACTTTACGAAATGGCTCAGCCATTTATGCTGGCGTTTCCAAGTTCGTACATGGTTGAAGCCGGTTTCAGTCACGTTAATTCAATTTTAACTAAAAACAGAAATAAATTAAATGGGGAGCTTCGAGGGATTTACGGTTAAAATTGACTAATTTCGAACCCAATATAGCGAACCTTGCCAAGAAACACCAGGCACACTCATCTCATTAAGAAGGCAGAGCCGACAATATCGCAATAAAAAACGATTTTTAACACTCTTTTATTAGCTTCAACTGTATGCAGCGTAATTTTTGAACTCGTATTTTACCCCCTTTAAACGGCCAGATGGACCCCTCCCTCCCTTGAACAATTCCTGTGTGCGCTACTGTCAAGGACCGATGACAATACAATAATGTTTTAACTTCGTTCTATTGTCCTGATCTGAATCATCAAGATAAATGATTTCCCATTTCCAGATTTGGTAAATAAAAGATTAAGTTACAACCCTAAGGTCGAAAAGACTCATGGTTAATACAAATGCAACAAACAAAAAAGATTAATTCATCAATCAAAAAAGGATAGTTTAAAAAACTAGAAAACATGCTGTTGTTGTAGATCGAACTAAAAAAATGAAAAATAAATTATAGGTTAAAAAAACCCCTAAAAAACACGTTTTTACCGTTTCTCGGAACTGCTTCCTCCCGGAATTCCGAATTCTTGGCCTCACCTGAAGCTTTGTGGACTAAAAAGTTTTTTCCAACCATTTGTCAACGGCTAAAATGTAAGAAATTTGTTACTGATTTTAAGTTCCCAGATTCTAATAGGACATGGGAATCTTAAAAGCTATTTGTCTTGGTTTAATTTAATTGGTTGCGATATTTGTTCTTGTGGTCAGGTTGCTGAAACCGAAGAACATGTATTGTTGTACTGTAACCTACATTTATTGTAAAATAGAAAACTTTAAAAAGGAGTTGAAACGTTTAGGTATTTCCAGGCCACTTGTTTTGTCTTTGTTGGTCAATTGTACTGAAAGCCTTAATGTCTTAAGAAAATTTGTTTGCTGCATAGATTTTTTAAAGTTTTATTGTTACCTTCCCATATTTATATTTGTGTATTTCCTCCGTTCCTTTTTATTTTATATTTTTATCTTAAGAGGTGTATTTTTAATTCTGTTTTAAATTATATTATTGTGTTACCACTTACATCTGTAAGCTTCATGTTATACAATGTGTAGCGTGAGCAGTTTTGCAAATAAAGGAATTAAAAAAAATAGTTTATCTAACTAAAAAGTAAAAAATAATTCATAATATAAGAATAAAATGATTAAAGAGAAAATTAATGTCATTGTGATAAAAGCGTGGGTGCTCGATATCAATTGGTATAATTGTTTACTGTGGTTCCCCTCCGAAATGCAAAGTTAGTGTAAAAATGTAGTACAAAGCTCGCCACGCTTTTTCCATAATGGCATCAATTTTCTCCTTAATCATTTTATTCTTATATTATGAATTACTTTTCACTTTTATTTTGTTCGATTAACTATAAAAGCGTGTTTTTTAGTTTTTTTAAACTATAATTTATTTGCTTATCAGCGGCACATTGAAGATCAATGCTTAATAACGGCGTCACAAAAATGATTTTTGTGAAATTTGCTTTAAGAAAATATTTAATGTGGTTAATACTAACTAAAACATAGGAGTGCTATTATTCAATATTTAATTGTGGAAATTAAAAGTTTCCAATTTAATAATAGACTTTCAATTTAGAAAAACAAAATAGAGAAAAGAAGTGAGATTTTTGTATCTAAAGTCTCGCAATGCTTAATAAACAAAGTCCGTTTTCCTTTTTGTGTATGTTATTTGTATGAAGTTATTTGAAAAAAATCTTGCAATTTATTTTGATTAAATGATTTTCTTTACAAAACCTAGTTGAAAAACACTTCAATATTCACAAAGTATTACTAACGATAGTGATAATTTTTAATCCAAAGAACATTTATATCATACAGAGTTTCCTTTAAAACATGAGTAGGTAATTGGTAAATATACAGTAAATTTATAAAACGTTCACCTCCAATACATTGCAAAATGAAAAATCTTTAGAGGTTTTATATTTGAAAATTTTGAAAGATTTTTTTATTTATGATGAAAGATAAAATCCTTAAACGATTAAAAAAACTTCGAAACATTCAAAATATAATATTTCCACATGTTTTTTTCAAACGTTATCTATAATAAAGTTTCTAGAAATTGCATTGATTTGAAAGGAAATCGCCCTGATTCAATAATATGATTTAAAAGAGATGCTCACTTTTAAACTTAAAAATATTTTTTTTAAAAAAGATGTATTTTATCTTTTTATCGTTTCCTTTAAGAAAAACACGTGTTAATACTGGAAATGTCAATATTTTTACTGTTATTCAAATACGCGTTTCTTTCTACGCGTCTTTTTTCCTAGCAATAATTTAATAAGATTTAGTTCACAACCAAAGGGAATGAAGCTTATTTTTCGTTTTAAATCTAATATTGATCTAATTGAATCTTATAGAAACCTTTCATGGAATGAAGGCTCTTTAATAAAATATTTTTTGTAATTGATATTTTGGAATGCGCACGAGAAGAAAATATATTCTGTGTTCTGTTAATTTATGTGAATTTAAGTGCTATGAGAGACACACAAAAAAAAAAAAAAACATTCGGTGAAAATTAAATTATTTTTACTGGAAAATAAAATTTTAAAACCCTGATATATTGTTAAAATGCTGTGTGATTATAATTAAACCACTTTTAAAAGGCTTTAGAAAAGCACCACTGCTCAGATTGACTTCAAATTTGAACTAAATATTCTTGAAGAAAAGGAACATTTCATGAAATAAGGAAACAATTCATTGCGTTTCTATTGTTGTTTTGGGTCAAGGACAATTACTCCTTAGATTGTGACGGATCTATACGTGGCTCTACTAACTTCTTGGGGATTCTTTAAGGGAATTAATTAATTCAACCAACTTTCACCGAAGGTAAGAAAACGTGATTATGTAAATTAAGTTTATTATATAAATTCTGTATTTGCGAGTTTTGAGAGTTAGGGAAGTGAGAATCTAAGTTTATCAAAGTATGAATTGAAGATTACCAAAGTAAGGATCGCTCGGATGTGTGGTGATCAAGCTAACCTTTAGAGTACTAGGCCTCATCTTTACGATTTTTAAAGTACAAGAGTTCTGGTACTGTGCTCCTTATTTAAATAGAAGAGAATAAATTGTTATGCGCGTCCGAGTTAGAGATGAGATTGTATAAGTTAACGTAGAAATTAATTGAATGTCTGTAAATATTATTCCCATACTAACTGGTCTCACCTTCGCGCTCTAATTACTGATCAAAACTATCTTAATTGGATTATTATTGTGTCTGTGTTGAATATTGTGACAAATAAACGATTTTAGTGAATCATGTCGTATGATCAATTAGTTCCTCCCACACATCTAGTAGGCAAGGGGGGTTATAGGGAAGTAGGAATAGTCCCTCATTACAAGGTGAGAGACTATTCCTACTTCGTTCCTTGATTTGCGCTTATTTTTAATTCTTATGGTATATTATTTAGTGCTAGAGTTTTGAAAATGTGATGCAGTTTGTGTATGGGACAAGAATGATTTTCTTCCAGCATTTTTTTGTGTGGTGAAGGCAGAGATTAGTATGGTGTTAATTTATAAACAATAAAAAATTACCTTTTTTAAAGCAATTTAGATTAAAAAAATGACCGCTTAAGGAGTTAAAAACGTACTATTTTTCCATCCAATGTGATGCGATGAGTGGGTGTTCAATAAAATATGTGACATTAGTATTTCCTAGATTTTTTTCCAAAATAACTACCTTTTTATCTATATAGTCCATGTTATTTCAAACTTATACAATTGAAGTAAATCTGAAATCATTTTCGGAGTGCATTCCATAATTAATAGATACTAAACTGAAAATCAGTTTACATTCAAAACGAAAAAAATATAGAGTTTATCTTCAAATATGTGCACAAAAAAAAACATTTCTTTTAAAGTATACTGTAAACAGAAAATATATAAATTTATATGAGTTTGAAACGTACTTTATAGTAATAAGTACTGAAATATTGCAATATAAAGTACACAAAATTTAAGTTAATTATTGAAACATGTTTAGGGGCTCGTGTATGAATATCAAATTAAATATATATATGATTCATGACCTTAAAGTATCTGACAACGTACGTTTGGAAGCGGGATTTTTTGAAAAAGTTTATAAATGTCAACATTTTTTTTATATATATTTAATATTACTTGAATTATAGAATATACACGTACAAAACGGTTTTAAGAATAATAATGTAATGAAAAATTATTTTTAAATACATTTTTTGGCGAAAAATGAGATATTTTTAGAACATTCTATTTTAATAGAAAATTCTTCTATGATAATAATATTTTGCTTATATATATTTCTAAGACAGGCCCGAACAAAAAAATTTTTAAAAATTCACATTGTTTTTAGAGTTACTATTATTTGAATCAATACTTGGTCTTTTTTGTTAAAATTACCATGCTGTGATATATTAAAATATGAATAAATTCACTTCTAAATTATATACTTAAAAGCTCAATTCAGACTTTTTAAATATGGTTATAGCTATATATAAGCAAAATCTTATTATTGAAGAATTTTTCATAAAAAGAGAATGCTTTGAAAATATGTCATTCTTTCATTTTTAGCCAACAATTACATTTAAATAATTTCTCAAGTAATAATATTCTTAAAACAATTTTATTTCATAGGTATATTCTAATTCAAGTGACACTAAACATCAAGAAAAAATAGAATTCCTTTATAAGCTTACTCAAAATCACGGTTCCAAAAGTGATTTTTGTCAAATAGTTTAAATTTTTTTATTATATCTTTCATATTTTTTAAACACCTGCATTAATTATTTAATAATATATTGTAAGTAAAAGCAAAAATAAATAAAAAATTAAATTCTAGAAATATTCAATTAGTACAACAATAAGAAGTTTATTTCCAGATGCGGTTGATATAGTTAATTATAATATTAGGGGTAATTCGGATATTATTTAGGTTTTTTTCAGTATATTATTGAATATTTTTCTCTGCATAAATTATTAGAATTCTAATATAGGAAATCCATATATTCCACTCCATTCATTGATTTCCATATCTATAGTACCTTTTGCTTTCTTAGATTCAATAATACAGTGAGGGTCAACACTCTCTGGGTGTTCTCCCTCAAAATTGAGTTGAAAAGAAGCCAAAACTCTTATTGTCACTTACACGATGCTCAAAGCTGTGAACAACGACAGATGTAATCCAACCCCCGTTCCGTCTATCAGGTGGCACTAGAAACAAAGCAACATAAAAACATATGGCTTCAGTTGTGAGGTCGAAAGCACAAAAATCCGTATGTGCCACTGTACCTAATGCAGAAGCACACAGTTTTTTTAGCGCATTTTACACCCTGTTATATGAAGGGAGAGAAATATATTCGATTTTTCTCACCCGTTGCAGTCACTCGTCTCTTCTTATTACCCGGGGGCAAAATCTAAGCCCGTCTGAGTCCCCCATTCTATCGCTGCTATTATTTGATTTTTCTCCAGCCCATTTAATTATGTTCCGACTAAAAGCATCTGTCGATGTTTCGCACTTTACAAGCACACTTAGGCTCTCTCACTAAATTATTTTCGAAATTAATTTTTAATATTAAATTTTGAAGATATAAGGGATCTCTATGACTCATCTTATTATTATTTTACCTCAGAAAGTAAAAGGCAGAAAAGGTAATGTGCTCTATGTTCGTGAATTGGCTGGACAATTCAAGTTTTAGTCAAAATCAGAAGTACTTGCAATTGATATTTTACATTCTTCTTTGGCTGGCCATTTCATAAAGTGGCTCGGAATCCTTGACCAATACCCGTCCAATATGGTTGGACCTAAAGGTATTCGAAAGCAGTTTATTTGATCTGCAGACCAATGCACTGTTCACTAGGATAACTCGTAATAGATTTGTGTGTTCAAATGTTTTAAGGGTGAACGCCAGGCTTTTCCTGCCTAATGCTAAATTTACCAGATTACATTTTAGATTACAAGAAAGTTTCCATCAAAATCTCACTGATAGTTTTCTTTCCCATATAAATAAGTGAACAATTTTTTTTCTCGCTTTTGCTGTTATGATATCATGATTCGCGTAGCACACAATTGAGTGAGGTACCAGTTTCCCGATTCAAGTTAAATAAGTTACAGAATATTTTTCTCGGGAAATTTTAATATTTTTACACATTTTTCCCTTTTTGAAATTTATATGATCTAAATTAAGCTAGGAATACAATAAAAGCTTAAATGTTGACTAATGTTAGGAAGGTTTTGTAAATTGTGGATTTAATCAATTTTCTGAATGGGAGAGTGTCAAAAAATAAAACTTTATAGTATACTCAAATTTAACATCATATTTATATGTATACTATCAGGAAAGTATTAAGACATGGGTCAACTGGTTCTGAGCCCATGGTCTCGGGCTTTGTCGAGTCCTCGTCTCATTCTAGAATTAGCCTCAATTAGATCATGGTTCAAATAATGTAATGGTCGAATGTTATTCCAGGACAGATTCTCCAAAAAGCTGGGCATTTCATATTGTATGCTAAGAGGACACAGTAGCTAAAAGGTATTATTATAGTAGTATATTTGTCGACCATGTATGGGCCTAAGTCTACCATGATTACTTATTTAGTAAAAATGAGGCAGTTGCTCGAGTTGGCTTATGGCTAGCTTTGTGAATCACGCACATTTATTTGTTCCAGATTACCATTTGAATGAGTATTTGATAACGTGTGCTATATACTCTTTACTTAAAATGATTACAGGTGCGGCTTATTTTTGCATAGCCATATTATAGAATCAGTACTCGCTGAATTGCAATTTTTTTTAAAAAAATTATCAGTAAAAATGTTGTTACAGAAGCGGAGCTTTTGGCATAGAAGAAATTCATTCATCCTTTTCTAATGGATGCAAGGCTTAGTAAGTACCTCATCATGGATAAATACTGAGTTAAACCCAAAGGGAATGGGGAACTAGGTGCCTAAAAGGGGAGGGATTATCTCCAGAATGAGTGCAAAGGGGATCAGTGTCACATGTGTCAGTGGTTTTAAAAGGTTCCGCATTATTCGGCTTCTGCTAAAAGGGGGAAGTAGGGCACCCTTTTAACTCCAAATGTTTGACATGCTTGTTTCAATAATCGTACATCCCTTCTCTCGGGTACGAAAATCCTCTTCCATTGCTTTTTTTTCGGTTGGGGGGGGGGACAAAATCGTGCAATCAAAGGCTCTCTTTCGGGAAATCAGAAAATATAAATCTTTACACCGTTTTTCATTTAAATGGCATTCTCATGGGAATTTTGAAAATCTAATCCTCTTCAAAGGGATTTTGCTGTTTATTCATATAGGTCCTAGTAATAGATTCCTTAATTTTTTTATTTTATTGTTCTATTATATTTCAAGGGTGGACAAAATAATGACCCACAAAGTGGGGTTTTTTTTCTTTGCGACCCTGCAAGACAGTCAGAGAATCAAATATGGAGAAAATGTTCTCTATATGTGGGTCAACACGGATTTGTGAGTAAAGCTTTTCTTGGGTGAAGATCAACAAAGTAGTATTTTCAACAGTCTCACCCTTAATTTCAAAAAAAAATTTTAGAAAAGTGATATATATATATATATATATATAGGATACACACACACATTTGTCTCATACAACTAATTCTGAAACCAAATGTGCTGGCAGCAATAGATGATATAAAATTAGCACAATTTATTATGTGAATAAAGTTTCCACCATTTAATTTAACTTATATTTATTTATTTTAATATATAGCACAATTTATAACTATTCTGAGATGTAATTATTTTAAAAAGGTGCGACCCTCCGATATCATCCAGTTCCAAAATGGGGCGGTCATGCCAAAATATTCGCCAACCCATCTATAATCTATAAATAATTTCTGTAACTTTTAAAGCAGAACCACGTAATATGAATTTTATCTATCTGGCGCGTATTATGCCTACTGTGGTGGGTTTAACTGTTAAGCGGACTCAATTCCTACCAACCTTTTAGGAATGAGTATTATTATTTGATGAAAAAAATTATTATGCGTGCCACTTCCAACTTTTACAACAAATAAAAGTCAAGGTCCATCAGAAGGAAACATATAGCCAAATCCTTAAGATCCTTTTTTTGGATACTTTGAATACCTTATATCCTAAGGAAAAATGGCTATACGTTTTCACGGACGGTTCACAGTTGACAGCTAACAGTGATGCAGGTGATGGAGTTTGCTGCGACCTATTCTTCTTCTATACACCAATAGGAATGCACAGCATGCTGAGATTGTCGCTATACGCATTGCTCAATCTCAACTTATTTGCCACACAGATCGTGTTTTAAAGGGGATTGTTAAAAGAGATTCAAGGGCGGCCCTCCAAGCAATTTCTTTCTTTGAGGCACCTTTATCAGTAAATGATCTCAAAAGTAGCTAGTTAATTGGCAATAAACTTCAAGGCCATATAGACATTGCCGTGTAATGGATTCCATCGCACTGTGACGCTGATGGGAATGAAAATGCTGATTGCTTACCAAAAAGGGGGGGGGGGAATCCTTAAACCTCTCTAGTTCTTTTTCTATATATGGCCAAAATAATCATAAAAAAAATACTACAGAGAATACTTCTGGTCATGAAATTCCCCCAGTAGGATAAACAAAAAGTGTGGTTTAGCAAACTTCTTGATATTCCGAAATGGCCCCGAGATAGAGCTGTGGTCGATTTTCGAATCGCCACTGGCCCCGACTGCCTATTTAAAAGGCTGCTTTCGTCATATACACGACTGTGTGAACTTAACGCGAAACTCATTTACGGACAGAAAAAAATGCCTTAAATTTATAAAAAATGGTGATATTGAAACTTTGCATTTGTTTATAATATAGTGTTTTTAAAATTCAAAAAAATTTTCATAAATAGTCTGTTTTTCTTTTTAACATGTAAAGGGATAGCTTATTTAGCATTACGATATATAAGCAAAAATGTAAACCATATTTTATAAAAAAAAAATGTGTCAACTTGGATAAAAATGAGTGGTATGATAAAATAAATGATTCTCTACACGATAGTGAAGACAGATTATAGTATTAATATTTGAGTACTTTTATATCTGAAAAACTATTCCGAATTTGGGTTCTATTCTTTAACATTTAGCCGAAGACAGCATTAAACAAAATAGGCATTTCCCAGAGTTCTCTGTGTAAACTGTGCGATTTCAATGAAGAAATAGACCCCATTCATTCAGCACGCCATCATGCACTCAACTCTGGATCCATGTGGAGCAGATATTGGGAGGTTAGACAAAAAATGTGTGATTTACAGACTATACTGTGGACTTGTGTTTCTTTTGTTTCTTCTTAATTGTCAATCTTTCCTGACTCTTGTTTAGTTTGCAGTTGTCTTGAATCCTCCATCAGAAATAAAAATTTCGGAAAAGTTACAAGATGTTAATTGTAAATTTGTTATGGGATTTTTACGCAAATATCACTACGAACTCAAAATTTAAACTAATATAATAAATAAGATGAAAGTACAAATTTAGGGTTTGTTATTGTCAAACTTTTTACAAGATAAATCTATTACGTTAGCTGTAAAATAAAAATGAGCAGCTTAAATCATTCAATTCAATATAATTATTAAACGCTCAGTACTTATAATGTGACTTTTGAAGTACTACTTTTTTTTTACCAAGTCATCTATATTAGAATTAACTCTTGCAGATGCTAATAAAATTTCGATGTTATAGATGCACATCAGCTAGTTTTGAGAGAAATTTATTTTATTATGTGTTCGTAGCAGAAAACACATTTATTCACTAACATATTTTTATCCAAATTTTGAGATTTTTTGTCTGAGACAACTCTTTTTCAAAATATTGTAAAAAGTGTTAATCTTTTCAAAATTCTTAAAACTTTTCAGTAAGTCTTCAAGTGCTACTGTCAAAACTCTACTGTGCCTCTGCCATAGACTTTCAAATTTTGCAGCATCGAAAATTTTTTACAAAAAAAAAAAAATAAATAAATAAATTTATTTAGAAAAAATAAAAACTTTCTTTCCAATAAATACTTCAAAGTGGGGTAGAAAAGCGAATAAAAGGGAAAAAAAGTCAGAAACATATTTAGAAACGTCAGATTCTTAAGACAGGGGATATTCTTTCAGAAAAACAGTGCTCTTTATTTTTACTCTTCAAATGAATTTTTATTGCTATAAACTTCATTTTGTAACAAAATGAAAATACACTAAATTATTGCAATAACATATTTAAGGTAATTCGGGGGTAGACGCCAGTTTGTTAATAGTACTTAAACGCGTCGATAGATGGCAATTTTGAGACAGTTGTGTGAAGAGTCTGGTCCGACATTGAGTGTAGCTTGGGAATTTATCTGAATTAATCGTCTTTAATTGGCCTCATTTTTCGATCTTTTGAGCATTTAAAGTGGTGAGTACAACTTTTATAATATTTCGTTTCTCGTATTTAAAGTCCATAAACGTACTTGTTATTTTAAATAAGATATTAGCAATGTAAATGAGTTACGCATTATGTTTAGACGTAGGATGCATGTAGAGGCGGTCATAACACTGTAACAAATAAGGAAATAAGCGTGTGTTGCATTTTCCCTCTATACTTGGGGGAAGACGCCACATGATTCAGAAATAAATGAAATTAACTTTAAAGTGTGATTTATTTTAAATTTAGTAACACTGTATCCCATCATATAAAATATAAATGCAATGAATAATTATTATTATAATTAATAATACCTAAATGAAATTAATAATAAGTGATCTATCACCATCGGTTGCCTCCACCAGCACAGAACTATTCCTCTGGTCAGAAAACGCAAACCAACCAGGCGTAAAATCAGATAGCTGAATCAGAGGGGCGAGCAACTATGCGGGAAAAGGCCCGAAGACAGCTAGAAAAGGCGGGTAAGGTCTAAACAAATAACAAGAAGCCTTTGAAGAAACGGAAGAAAGAGACGTGTCAGTTTGTCATCCTCAAGCGAAGAAATTCCTCTAGATACTAGTGGTAACAGTTTTGATGAGGATAATAATGACGAAAGATTTTTGTGTTTTATATAAAGGGTACTTTTATGCTAAAAAAGTTCGCAAGTGTGACTGGATTCAGTGCATTGAATGCAAAAAATGGTTGCACGAAGATTGCAATGATAATCATTCGCACTGAGTGAAATGTTGTATAGTTAAACCTATACTGTTATTATTTTTAGCAAGCTAATTATGAAAGAGTTTAACTTTTTGTTTTCCTATAGTTATTGTTACTTCATATTTAATTTTGTAATGTTTGCTTTATTTTTATTAACTGTGGTGTTAGTGCATATTACTCCATGATTGGTGGCATCTTCCCCCATATGAGGGAACATGCCACAATTGAATGAGTTTATTTAACATTAAGTTTCTTATTTATTTTCATATTAAGAAGAGAATTAACTTGAGTATACATAACCAATTAAATATTGAAAATAATGTGTATTTTTTTCATGGTCTTGTCATTTCAATTTTCAATGTACTGATCGAAAAATCCGTAAATATGGTAACATTCCCCGATTTTTTACCTTACATGTTGTGTATTTCAGCCCAGTCAAAGAAATACTCTTAATCCTTATGTAACCATTATTATCGACATTCTGAAAAAAAATACGTATACTTAAATTTTTAACAAAGTAAAGCTAAAAAAATTCGATTTCTGAAAATGTCGAATGCTTGGTTTGTATGAATGTTTGGTTAAAAGGAAGAGTGAGTGAGTGAATATTTTAACGAACTGTTCAGCTACACGGGGGCTTTTGGCGACGGATCTCGTAATTTTGAACTATGGTCGAGGACGATACCTGCTAAAAAAAAAGGAGGAGGAATGCCTTAAAAATACAAAATGAAAAAATCATTTCATCCATTATATTAAATGTATATTTAGAAGCATATCGAAATTTTATAAGAACGTGCATGTGATCAATACATTGAATCGGAGGAAATGCCATTTACTTGCAATCCGGTAAAAATAAAAATCGAAGGAGAGCAATTTAAAGATATATTGTTCAAATAATGATATTAGCCTTAGGTGCAAAATTTTTAAGTGCAATTTTTCATTCTTCATTTTGAGCTAAAAGCAATGGAATTTTATTCAAGCTTCAAAGCATAAGACAAGCTTAAAACCTCGAGATAGGAACCCGGATAAGGGCCCAAAGGCCTTTTTGGGAGAACATGGCCTAGTTAAATTGCTTAGGAAAAGTCAATAAAATATTCCCTTTCTCTGTAATTAGTTTAAGAAAATATCGTGTCATCTAATAACTTCAATATGTGTCTAATTAGGTTAAAAGAGTTGATGTGACTGAAATAAGCTAAAATATAAAGATATGATGGGGAGAAAAGCTGAGAGAGAGAACAAAGTTTGGGATAAAATAGCTAAGGTATGCAGATATTTGATAAAATTATAGAATCCTTTCACTCTTTAGAATTCAATTAAACATTTATTTTTGTTGACACGCATATGTATTACTTAGAATTCTTTTCTTTATTTTGCTTTTTGACCTTAAATAAAGGAGCAATATAATTAATTAGGCATACATTAAATGGCTTTATTGCGTTTTTTATGAAATTGAGATAAGCAGTGATTATTGTATTGTCGTGTTTAAAGAAAAATTCTTACAAAAATTCTTCTATATTAAATTTCTAAAGACCTACTGCTTAAATTACAAAGCACGATAAAGCGTAAGACGGAAAAGAAGCTTGGATTGGCTGTATGCGACGGTGAAGGGAGAAAAAAGGACAATTTAAAATGTTGCAATGCATATTGTACGATTCATTTCTCAGTACAATCGCCCCTCCGGTATAGTGGTTATTGACGCTGACTGCTCTGCCGTAGGACCTGGAGGAGGCCTGGATGTTTGTAAATGTATAGTGCCCTTTCGTCATTAGGAGTACTCTAAATAGCCGTCGAGCCACAAGTCCTTTCGAGAGGTTGGTATAAGGGGAAGAGAGGTGGGTGGGCCACTAATCACCCCCAGAGTGTTCTCTCTCTAAAGAGCCAAAATCGTACTGTCCCCTGAATGGAGCTACGACTAACGACAAGCGTACTGCTAGCTTTTGCCACGATGAATTTCGTGGCCTTGATCTGATTTTACTGGCGATCAGGGTGTATAAGTAATAAAAGCAACATTTCTCAATGCTCATTTGTCAATTATCATCGCTTTTGGTTATTTATATTGTAAAAAATAATTTTACTTTGATTCTAAAATAATCTATCCAAGTCATTTGCCCTTTTTTTGAAAACTTGACTCCTTTGAAGAAATATTAAAATTTGGAATTACATTTTTTTACCTTTTTATCCCTAATCTCTATATCATAGGAAACATCTCTTCTACACATAAGAAGGTTTCAATTAATAATACTTCTTTTTTCCTCCATAGAACAGCGATTCACCTTATTGGACAATATTAGTGTGAAAGACTGATATTACACACTATCAATATTTTCCAATAAATGTCTACACACACCAATGTGAGTGGAAGTTTAACGTGAATGTTGTGTATGTCGCACTAAAAAACAACACGAGGGCTTATAGTGACTAGGGATAGCAATATCAGACCAAAAGTTCGATACCGGTATTCGGTATTTTTTTAGATCTTAATACCGGGATACCTGTTTTTATACCGGTAGTAAAGGTTTTAGGAAAAGTAAGAAAATACAGGCGTTTCTTTGTTTTATTGCCAGTTTTATTAGAAAGTGTAAATATCACAAAATATTAATTTGTAATTCTTAAATTATAACAGTATATAAAGAATCATAAAAGAGTAAGGAAATATCTTATTCATTTAAATCACACACAAAAAAAGTGTAAACATTACTGTTCAGTCTATGGTAAAATTACAAACTTTTTTGAAATGTGATCTTAAAAAAACATAATGCATTAATTGTACTGTCATTAAGCCTGGTACGTAATTATGTACAAAAATTACCAGCTGTCGAAAAACGCAATTTCGACATCTACGCTAAATGGTGGTATTATTAGTAATAAAACGTTATACTTTTTCCTAGTATTTACCTATAAATCTCTCATTTTCAAATAAATTGATTTCTCGTCGGATGTTTTGGATATAACTGATTTCTGTATTGTATTTTGACTCGTTGAAATTTTTTTGTCATCGCTAATTCTAATTTTAGTTCAAGATACTATTCGCCACCAGTCATGATCATATTCGATAAATGTACCGAATTCTTCTGAATGGGGATAAGGTTTGTGGGTAAAGAATTTTAAGAAAATTTACAAAAAACTCTATCAAATTTGAATTGGTTAGGCTCTTTTTTTTCCATTTTCGTTTATAAAATCATGATGATATGTAAATACGAGTATGATATGCAAATACAATATAAACAGCAAACTCTCTCCAAATAAAAAAAATCAAATATTACGCACTTTCTTCACAACTACAACCTTGTTTTCACATATATGAATATCAGACTACGAATCCTGCGTGTGTGCGTTATCGCTTTGAGCTATAATAGAATAGTTTTGGCCCTCCTCCTTGGATAATTCCCATATTTTATCACTTTTCTTGATTGTACGACGCACCTTTATACTCACAGTCTAATTGATTTTGCCCGTTAGGGAGACATAAAAAAACGTATACTATTTTATTAGGTTGGCGATCCCTAAATATATAGTGGAGACAGTTTAAGAAATTTCTAGTAAATACCGAAAAATCGGTATTTAAGCCTGTGAATACCAGTATTATAAAATTGTATTAATGGTTCAAAATACCCGTATTCGGTATCCCGGTATACCGGTACTGCAATCTCTAATAGTGACGGACCTCGTTATTTTGAACGTCTGTTCAATGACGAAGACGAAGCCTAGGCTGGAACTTCCTCTGTAAAATTCCACACCACACCAACAAGATGACATTAGACACGGCATTTGCTTAACGTGATAAGCTCCTTTACACGGTGGGTCTTTAGTGGTTCCAGGATTCGAACTCATGACACGCCGGCCACGAGCTCCTGACCCTGACCACTAGGAAACAACTGACATTCAACATTCGTCAATAATAAAATAGACCAAAATATATAAAAGTCTAAAAAGAACAATTGTAAAGCTCTTGAAGAACCTTGAAAACTTTTTTTACCGAACTAATTCTTGTTCGTTGTATCGTTCTTTCGACAAGATTCAAACTGTGATTACAGCAGAAGGTACAAAAAAATTTTTAGTGTTGATATCCCAAATTCTTTTTTTGCACACATCTATATTTACTTTTCATGTTTGAACCACTGTTGCGTCCTTCATTGCGTCTTTCATCTAAACCATTTTCCTTCTAGTTCTTTAATAAGAATCTTTGTCGGTTGTATATGTTGCAAGACCAAAAAAAATGCTAAAAGCTTTCTTCAACATTCACTTTGTGACCGTGGAAACCAAGTGGTTGTAGACACTACCATTGAAGAACCACCATGTAGAGGAAACTGACGCACGTTAAATCGATCGAGGCTCATTGTTCTTTGTTGGTGTAGTGATGTAGTTAGGAAAGGAGTGTTATCTCAGATGTTGTCCTCGTCATCTGACTGAAGCTCAAAATTACGAGGTCTGTCCACAATAGCTCTCGTGTTGCTTTATAGTGCGACGTTAAATCTAACTCAAAGAACAAAAATCGACTGCAAGGCCGCTTTTCCACTTAGGCACACTAGGCACAAGAGATTTGGGGACGCAAAAAATTGGAGGACGAAAAAAAGAGAAAAAATAAAAATTACAGTGAGAGGGTATCACCACCTAGCGAGTCATGAGAGAAGTATTCCTGCCCTTAGAGAGTAAGCACTGAAATCAGTTCCTCAATAAAAAATGAAAAGCTTAACAGTTGAATGTTGCTATGCACATAAAATAATATTACCAATGAATATTACCAAAATAATATTACCGATCATTAATGATTTTGAATGGGTCAAAGCTCAAGAAAACCTTTGTTTTACCAGTACGATGACAGTGACTTAACAAAGAATAAGGAAGTCTAAAAGTAGTGCTAATAAAGCGATGAAAAAGATGGAAATTAACAAGTTGAAAGCAGTTCATACAAAATTGTATCTTCTGATTGCAAACGATTTCATTAATTTACTGTTCTTTTTTATAAAAGGGGGGGGGGGTTGGATGGTGCGTGATATCCTAAGGTAAGAAATGAGCAACACAGTGAACAAACCATGCTACTATCTTTTCCCTACGGTTGCCAGTCCAGGAAACGGTGGATCTATAGGTAGTGGATAAAAGTAGAGAAGTGGATAAAACTCTCCAAACAGCAAAAACAAAAATAGAGAAAATAGTAAGAGAGTTAAGGGAAAATCCTTCCCTAACTAAAACTGGCTAGATAAGAACTGAAGGAGGGGATGGGGGGGGGCTCTGGAAATATTGTAGGAAGCGTAACGATTTGAAGAGTCTAAACCGCCTGAGTGGTTAAAAACGGTCTTAATCGATTCTGTCTACTTCTAAAAATCTCGGTGTTAAGGCCTACTTTTGAATAAGGGCCCAGGGCCTCAAAAAATGTTAAAATTTCTCTGGGTCCAATGCCTTAGACAGTATATAGCATGCATTGTCGAATACTCGTTCAAACGGTAATTTTATACAAATAAATATGCACGACTCATAAACTGAAAAACCTAGGCACAAACCGGATCGACCGATGGCGCATTTCGATTAAATGAATTAATTGATTCCTTATGGTATTAAGACTAGGCCATGGCCTAGACATGGACAACGGTCATCACATAATAATGCAGTCTTACCCCTTTTGCCAGTTGATGTACAGTTTGAAATTCCCTGTTTTTTTCGGAGAATATGTAAAGAGAACAATATTGGATCATTAAAATTATCCGGATCATATTAAGACAAAGTTAAGAAAAAAACGAGGCCCCCATTTAGAGCGAGACCCTGGGCCCAGTTGACCCCTGCCTTAATATGTTCCTGGCCATAGTCAGTCTTACTTTGTTTTAACTAGTTTTCTCTCGTTGAAAAGATGCCGCTTCCAAAATGTACTCATATTACTATAACACACAGTATTTGGAAGCGATGGAATCCTACTGAAAATGAATGATTACTTACTGACTGATTATAAATGATTATTATAGTGTATAATAAGTTCATAACATATCCGAATTTATTCTTACGCAGTAGATACGTTACAGGAAACACTGCGTAAAACCAGGTAAAATAAATACTATATTTGTATAGTAAAAAGGAAGTCATACGTTCCAAGTTCATTTAAACTGTGAAAAATGAAATTAAAAACGTATTTTGAAAGCAGCAAACATTAATCAAAAAAATTAAATCTATAATTTCAGGAAATAATTAAAATTAGAGGAATGCATGTATATTGGCTCAACATAGTACAATAAATTAATTGTATTTGAAATAATATTCCACTATTCACGCGCGTGTCTACTTGTCCTTTGTAAATACCTAGATTGGCATGGAAATTGCTATTTTTAATATAAAAACTATCAACCTCTATGATGAAGTCCAAAAAAGTTTCTCACCCAGTAATAACATTTTGAGAAACTCAACTACCTTCAGAAATATACTGTGGTTTTGACTTATTTTTAATCAGAGAAACTTTTTTTTTAAATTTATATAATTGTTTCGGTACATAATTTTTCCACAGTTTTTAGTATACTATAATTCATGCCTGCTATTTATTATCTTTCTGGTTACCGTTGTAATAGGTGAAATAAGTTTATCTGAGTTTAAAAATTATAAAAAGTACCTTAGGTTTTCAAAGGACAAGATCGGTTATCGGACTTAGCACAGTGCCAGTAGGAACGAAAAACTGAGCTTCTTTTACAGATGTTATTTTGAATGCGTTTGTGAAAGAAAAAAAAAGAAAAAAAAGTACCTATTAAACAAATAGATTTGTATGTCTTTGTATACTTCTAGTAATACTTGCAAATAAGTTTTATTTATGCGATCATCTTAGTTTATTTTCCCGAAAAGGCCCCTTTCCCTAATGAATTTTGATAGAATGCCCTCTCAAAACTAGCTACACCAATAAAAAAAACAGTTTTTTTTAGTTAAAAATTCCATCATTATAATATATATGTATGGCTTTCTTTAATGAACTCTCTACTTATTTTGTGTACACGGTGTTCCAAGCTACATGTAGATACTTTAATGAGAATTTATAATTTGTTTTAGAGGAAGGCTCTTAGAACACAGTTTTAATTTTTCGGCATGTTTTCACACAAAATATTTGGAAGTATCAATACATATTTTTCGGCTTTTAGGTATTTATAAGTTTATTGGTCCTTTTTGAAAAAAAAAATTCCGAAAGGTGCCATATTACAAAAAAGTGAAATTAGAAAGTAAATAATGTTCAAATCAACAAATCAATTCAATTCAACAAATAATTTTTCTATATTAAACTTCAATAAAAGATGCAAAAACATAGACAAAGGATAATAAACATTTAGTAACAAAATCTTTCCATGAGACTTTTAGAAACATCTCCAGCAATAAAAGGAGGAGTTTGCGTATGTGTCTGTGTTGTTGCACAAAAAACAGAAAGATTTTCACTCGAAAAATTTAGCACGCTATGGTGGAGATGATTTTCACCCTGGAGGATTTTTTCAAAATTCATTTAAGGTTTTTTTAAAAAAAATATTTGTAAAGTGACTTTTCATAGCATTGGTAATGCGACGCCACACCTCTTTCTGAAAGTAAACAATTATCTTTCATGTAGCACTGTTACAAATCTTTGCTATTCTATTTATTAATTATTGTATTTATTCTTTGTGATAAAATTAAAATTGTTTTCTTTGTAAATCATCCACAAGATATGTGTGTGTATTATTTCAATTGTTCATTTTTGTTTTGGTGACTTGCTTGCGGTTTCAGTTTACAGTTTGTTTTTTACATTTTTGATGAAGTTCAATCGAAACTTATTTTATCTTTTTCAACAATTTTCAAAGCTAAATTTTCGCTTGAGTTTTTTTTTTTATAGTTTTTTAACTTAAGTTAATGTTAATCTTGTAATCCCCCCCCCCAGTTTATTGACTGATGACGATAGTTAGACCAAAGCAATCTATTAGATTTCTTCCCTATAGATTTGGATCTTAATTGATATTAATGTTGTAAATTATTGTCCCGTTTTTAAAAGCTAAATTAACTCGAATAAAATTTTTAAAATCTATTATATTAATTTAATTCCAATTTTGAGACTTTCTAAAAGTATTATTTTGTACGTTAGGATTTAATTTTTGTGGCTAATTACGGGAATTACTGTTGTCACATTGAACGGTCCAATATAGAAAAACTAACTGGTGCATTGTAGCTTGGTGTATTTCTTTTCCTTCGTCCTAATCCTTATGGTCATATTTTATTTTAGCTAAAACTTTTATTTGCTTTAAATTTTTTCTTAAATATTTTTATTTAAGTAAATAATATATTTTAAAAGTTTAAGGCTATATTTTGTTTATTGATTAATGATGAATATTTAATGGACTGCGCCATTATTTATTATTATGATTTGAAGTAATGCGTATAGATTGCTTAGATAATTCCATGATTTTCTTAGACCAGAGTTCAGCAACCTTTTAGCATGGTATACCCCCCCCCCCAAACCAATCTCCCAATATAACTCAGCGTGCCACACATAGAATAGATATATAGTTTTTTTTATTAATTTTAATATATATATATAATAATATAGAGTTATAGTCTTATTATATATTAATTTTTCATTAGTTAAAGATATTCCTTAACATTAAAATAAGCATTATAAATTTAACTAATTTTTTAACAAAAATAAAAATAATTAAAATTGTACATATGTTACGTATTTTTAAACATATTTATTGAAATAAGAAAATAATACATAAAATATAAGTGTTTCTCTTCATTATAGTAAAATGAAAAATAATAAGCAAAAATTTTAATGCAAACCTAGTGCACCGCTTTTCTTTCATATCGCAAAATCAGGGGTATAATTTGTGACTTTCAACTTGACACGATTCAGTTGCTAAATAATTTATTCATGAATTTGAAATATTTTTTATACAAAGAAAAATATTTCCTTAGAAATGTTGAACCAAAAACGGAAAGCAGAGTACATGCACTATTTCCTCTCTTCAAATAATTAAATCTCTCCAACAATGGCATTCATTAATTTACAAAAAAGTGCGGTAAATTTATCTTTAGAGTTACACTTCAGATTTTTCGCAATTCTGTAAATGTCCACAATTCTAAAGATGTTTGTCACAAATAAGGCCCATTACAAATGTATCAACATCCATCCATCCGTAAATTGACAAATTTATAGAGTAGTTTAGAGAGTGCCACTGAGAATGGTGCCGAGTGCCACATGTGGCACACGTGCCACCGGTTGGCAACCCGTGATATAGACTAATGAATGAAAGAGTCGACGTGGGATGCAAAAAAACACAAAGACGGAAAGGCTGAGACGTACAAAATTTGATTAGCTGAAGTAGGGGGGAATGTTTTGGTTATATTTTTGAAACTTTTCTTTAGATTTTCTTTTTTAAATTCAGTGTTGAAACGATTTTGGCAATTTTTTTCATACCTATTAAATGAAAATTTGTAGAATATTAGAACGTTGTCGAGATCTAGAGTAGCACGAAACTATGATTTTCAAATTGATGAGACTCAAAGATTTTTACAGGCTGATAAAAAGCAAGGGATCAGAGTTGCCAGAAACTTATATAATAAAGTAACACGAAGAGGTGGGGAAAATAGCAAAAAGTAACGAACCGATTTTCACTTGCAATTTACAAAAGTAATTTTTTTTTAATTTTGTGAAACTGTTTTAAAAATACGTTAAAATGCTTTAATTATTTAATTCGTTTGAAATAAATTCAAATTCTTTTTGCTCAGTATCGTGATCTCTCTACTGTGTCTCCTTTTTTTTAAAAATAAATTTCCTCATTATATTGAAACATTTGTGGTAGCGGAATGAAATCAAAGCAACAAGTCCCTCGTTCTTCAAAAGTCATTTTGATTCTGAGAATTGAATGTAACACTTCGAGGAAAATTTGATTCCTTAATTTTGCCTTTGTTTATTTATCATTCTGAAAAATACCCTTTTCACCGTGCTATTACTTATGGGTCGGCTGCAAAATTTTAAAGCAAATATAGCTAAATCTCTTTAAAATGGACTTCATCAGAAAAAGAAGGACGATTTGAATTTTTTAAAAAATATCAGAGAAAAATTCTCTATCTTTTTTACAGTTATGTAAGTTGAAGTATTGGTTGTGTTAGTTGTAATTTGAAGTTAGGTATGTAAGTTGATAATTTAAAAATTGCTCACATGAAGTCTTGGAAAATTATGACATATTTAATGCATTTCTTTTGTAGATTCTGTAGAAATTATTTTACTTTTGCTTGTCAGTTAATTTAAAAAGACATTCACAATTAACTTTTTTAATTGGCAAGTAAATGTTTGTTAAACTCATGTTAACTTCGAGTTTCACACATTTAGGGTAAATTATTATTCTTAGAAGAGAGTAAGGGTGAAATCTTCTAATTCTTTCAGCGATTTGCAATGATCAGTATGATCACTTTGAAATAGCAAATTAATTCGCCCAAATTTTGCTAAAGTTGCCAAAGCAAATGTGAGAACTAACTCATTTACCAGATTCGAATACATTCTGTAAACTTCTCTTGTAAGACATTTGTCACACACCGAGGAAGGAAGCTGAAAATGAAGTTTTAAGGACTTCCAGTTGTTAATGATTATTTTAAAGCAATTGCTCCTTGTTAGCCATCCATTTGAAAAAAGTGGATTGTAATGAATTCTTTAAATCATTTAATATCTTATATAAATCCATATAATATTTTCTTTTTAAATAAGATCTATGAAACCAGATAGTAGCTATATGATTCTCTTATCATATAATCTAAGTTAGACAGATGTTTGTAGGCATATGAACTTACTAAATGGATTGAATGACAAATGCATTTAATTAAAATTAGATTTGAGATAAGATTTCTTCATAAGAGTCTTCATTTCTTTATAAGAGTAAAAAAATGAATGATTTTTCCCACAAGGATTAAGTGCTCCATCAGTCCTAATAGCGCAGCAGTTTCCTAGGTTGATTCCTACTTTATTGAAAAAGTCTTTCACGTGTTTATATAGAGTACAGGTTCTCAACCTTTTTTGTACTGGCGCTCCCTTTTCTAGTAACCATTTCGATACCGCCCCTTTTCTAGTGAATATTTCAAACGCCCCCCCCCTTTTCTAGTGAAAATTCGATACCGCCCCTTTACACTCTAGAGAAATAAGAGGATACATAATACATGGTGCAATCAAGAGTTAAGTTTAAAAAAATATCCTGAAACAAAAAAAATATTTTTTTTAAATTTAATTCTTTTCTAAAGCTCCAATTTTTTTCCTTGCGAATCTGAAATAGCTATTGCCACAAATATATTTAAATGTGTAATATTATATATTTTAATCATAGATAGGATAGAGTGTTGAAATTGAAACACCACTGAATTTCTTCTTCGTTTAAAAGAGTGGAATAAAAGATTTAGCTTATCTGTTATAGAGACCGGCAGAGGCTTTTATGATACGAAGTAATTCATAACAAACTATTGCTTTCAAAATAAATATAAACTGACAGTTTCAATCTTTAAAAAATCATATGTCAATTCCTGGTTAAAACATTTAATTATGTTTCTGGATAATATATATGTAATAAAATGCAGTGGACAAAACATTTTTCCTACTGCTCACAGACAAAAAGACAACACGTACACTACAGACATTAAAATTTACTATATCATTCAGTTTATTGTACGTCTGAATGTAATGTAATTTTTAAGTTTTTCTTCCACTTCCCGAACTATCGAAAAATGTGAATTTTCGTACGTGTGATATAGAAATGATTTAAATACATACAATTAACATAAGTAAACAGTAATAAAGTTTACTTTTGTTAGTACATAAACAGCGTGTTTTTGTAGTCTTTTTTAGATTATATTTGGCTAATCTACCCAAGCCCCTCCGTGACATCTCAACGCCCCCTAATTTTCTCTGGATCTTTTACTGCGTCCCTGAAAGCCTCAAAGGCTCACAAGGGGATGTTATCGCCCACGTTGAGAACCTATGATATAGAGAGTCTGCTGTAGATTCCACAACTTCTGATAGTATTACAAATTGAGATACTATCCTATTCTCTTTTCCATTGAGGTAGCGAACGCACAAACAAAAATGTTTACAGCATGCTACATCTGTAGATTCATCAAGTATTAAGGCGAACTGGAACTTGTTTATTTCTTTTATTTGTTCTTTCAGCAATTCAGGGGAAATCCCTTTCCTAATCAGAGCTGAGCACTTATGTACGTAGTTCTGTGTAAATGTAAAATCCCTGAAACTGACAAACTGATTCCGGCACCACTCTTATTAAAAATTTCAATTAAATGATTGATAGATTGAATGGCTGTATGACAAACAACAAAAACGAACAAAATTTTATATCTAATACATTTATTTTGTTGAAATTTTTAAAAAGATTCGTTATTTTTTTTTTTCGAGAATGAAACTATTTCAGTTTTTTTTTTTTATGCTTCATCGAAGTAGTGTTTAATCAAGTCACTTTTATGTGCTCTCATTTCAGATCTGCATATCTTAGAGTGTGCCTTAGTCTTGTCATTTTTTACTTCTTCGAGCCACAATTCAAGTATGGGAGTTGCAAGCCAAGATTTTTGAAAAGAGGAGTTTTTCCCTTTCCTCATGATTTGAATAAAATGCTCGAAATTGAAGTAGAATAATACGTCAAATCGCAAAAAATGAAGTATATGAAGTTTTCAACAGGTACATACATACGGCAAGAAATTACTAGATGTATTTTAGAGCGAGTAACAATTTTTTTTTATTTTTTATGAAGGAATCAGTAAACTTCTTTTAAGAATATACTTAGAATAAAAGAAAATGTACTTTTTATTTAACTTATCTCTTAATCAATAAAAAAAGAGAGAAAAAATCTAAAAATACATTTTATATTGACTTAATCATATATGATGATTGAGAAAAAGTATCAATGATTGATGATTCAGAACAAAAAAACAAATTTGCAATAAACAACAGATAAATGGACCATATTTTTTTTAATACTGGGAAACAATAATGCAGGTTGCACAATGTCTCGTTCCGGAAGTGGAAAATAGAGTAAGAAGACATGACTCATAAAACAAATTGTAAGCTAGAAACGTTAATTATAGAAGAATGTAGAAATAACAATACATAAATTACAACAACAAAAAAGCGATGAAATCTATACCAAGAAGTTTAAAAGTTGTTGTGAACACGAAAAGATATCCTATACTAAGTACTATATGAGCAATTCCTGCTTATAACAATTCTATCCCTAGCTCTTCTAAGAGACCTAGAGCAGTCCTTAACCACTCATATAAACACTTCCCAGCTCTGAAAAGGATTAGAATGTCTATATACAAATTATGAATTTCTTACGTCAATCTTTTTTTTTTGTGTTATGGTTGTTTTCTTCTTTTGCAAGACTTCATTCAATCTAATCATTACCCTCCCCCCATGCAAGCCTTTGCATGCGTTTAGTGTGACAACTTGATCCTATTTTAAACCTCTCCACCTTTTCTTACTTTCTTCCCAGTGGTTATTTGAAATTTCCTTTCAATAACCGCATGCAGTTATTTAAGAGGTAATGAGTAACGGACTTAAAAATAATATTCTCTTTAGTCTTTGATATTAAAGAAATTCCTTCCTTTTCTCCCCTCGTTCCGTCGAGATGCGGCAGCCAATTAAAAGACGAGCTTGGTTGTCAGAGATGTGACGTCATTTTCTCTTCTCTCCCCTAAAGCAAAACAGAAACTAAATCAGCTGGCTGAGCGGTTTCCCACTCACCCCTCTACCAGCGTTGTTGCGCTGCACTCATAGTGGATTGCTTTATATTTTTATGTAACTTCAACAAATTATTCGTTTATTCAATTTATTTTGATGAGTGGATAATAGAGATTTTTCGAAGGTTCCACGTAATGTATAACCACTACCTTTACCAAGTACTATATTAAGAAGAAAAAAAATACAATATTTAAAACCATATTAAGAATTTTCTTAAGCGTACAAAGGCTTTTGTGGCCTAATTTTTCAGCAGTTTTTTTATTATTAATTTTTTTAAATGTTAGTTTTGCTATGCTTTAAGAATTGATTATGTTATTCCAATAAGAACAAGTAGCAGGTATTGTAAAAAAATAATTCCGATATATTAATTTTTATTTGTTGAAAACATTAATTGTTACAGAAAATTGTTCGTGCATGAACACTTTTGAAGGAATTTTTATATAAGCTTTAATTTAATAATATATAATTCTATCCATGTATTAATCTAAGTAAAAGAAGTAGTTGATTGGAAAGCGAGGAATCTAGGCTGTGGAGTAATGGAGAATATCAGGGCCACCGCAAAGTCAGCTTTTGGACCCTAAGCCCTAATACGTACTTGACGTAAGTGAGGCTTTGGGCCTCCTAGAATCCCTGGGTCACCCACAATGCGAGGGTGTACGTTACGCCATTGAATCTGGGTCAAAACCTTTAAAGGTGGATTTAATCAGAATATTTTTTATCATATCCTCTCTCTAGCTGACAAGTGCTTACTTTTGTCATTGCTTGATTTTTTTACATGTCCAGTGCTACAGCGTAAGTTAATTACAAAAATAAACTTGTGTTCTTTAATTCAATGTAGTATCGTTGATGAAAATTATACGATTTACATAGTCCTATAAGAATTTGTCCTTTCACAATCACTTTTCCATTTTAATATTTATGTAGAATTTCTCTCACTAAGCCTATTTTTAAGAATTTTGCATGTTTTATTTTCAAGCCTCTTTTTGGATTAGTAAGAATTCTGTGTCGTTACTTTTCTTCTACCACTTGCACAGTGCTCTGCACTGTTTTTGAATCTTTTTTCCTTGCACTTAATGCATTCTTAAATTTTCAAAGTATTATCTTTGTCATTCTACCTAAGATATTCTTAAATTATTAAGAATTTAAGTATAACAAAGGGCAAGAGTCAAAACGTTACAGTCATTCAAAATCCTAACGATTGCAGGTTAAAGCTGGGAAGAACTAGGAATTCTTTTCACCCACCCAGCGATTCTACCACTTGCATGGGGAAGGAGTGGCTGGAGAAGGAACTCCCGCTTAGATCGGCTCCGATTCGTTGCGGCGGGAACGGGAAAAGTGGGAGAAATTACAGTGTTCCGTCTTGTTTCGGAGTGGTGAAACGTACAGCAACTCCATGTTTTCTTTGTTCAAAGTTGCTAATTTTATTACAGTAGAACGTCGTTTATTCGAATCAATTGGGACCGGACACCGTTTAGATATGCGATTGTTCGGATAACCCGAAAACCGAATGCGATCCATGCAGTGTATGAAACCAGACACTATACGAATATTCAAAATCATCACATGAGGGAAACTAGTTTGAAGAAAAAGCAAAATAGGTGCAAAATAACAACAAACATAAAAAACAAAACTGATTTCTCTCACATTTTTGAAAAGCCGATCTTAGGAAGTCGACCGCTCTCGTGCAGAAAACTTAATGTGCCGCCCCTCTAGAGAATTTTTAGGTTTTCACTATCACTTAAAGTTATAAACTCGTATACCTGTGCAGAGTAAAAAGTAAAACATTAACAAAAATGCAAATAAAATTTCAAGTGCAAAACTTTATTTTTTGGCCAGCTAATAGGTTGTAATAATGACAAAATAATTTCACAAAATCATAAGCAAACAAAAAGATTAACTTTGAAATAAAAATAGATATTTTATAACTCTAGAAATGCGAAACAGCAGTATTTACTCAGAAAATATAATCTTATAAAAAGTATTAAACCAATCTCGTGAAACGGAAAGTATATAAATCACAGTTTTTCTTCAAAGACTATCTAATAATTAACTATAAAATTACTTTTCTGGCTTTCTGAGAAGCAAATTTGTCAATAATTTCAGTAAAATCAAATTTTTCCAGAGATTCCGTATTCCAAAGAGATGATGGAGTGAACCCCTTCTTGTGTCATATTATTTCTCAAATATTTTCTTATAATTTTTAATTTACTGAAACTTTTTTCACTTGAAGCCACAGACACAGGTAAGGTTAAAAAAATTCTCGTTGGTGGGGGGGGGGGGGAGATAATTGTGTGTGAGTGCTGTAAATCATAATATCGTAAGTGGCTGTTTCTAAAATGGGAAAATATATTTGAATGAAGTTATTTCATAAAAGCATTGCTTCTCAAACTTTGAACATTTGCAACCCTATTTTCAGTCATATTCTTCACAGACAAAAATTATCAAGATAAGTATTAAAGTTTTTATATAGTTTTATATATGACACACGCGGGAGTCGCTAGAATTTATTATACTTTTTTTATTTAGTATTGATAAATAAATCACCAAAAACATGTGTGTGGTGCAATACTGATACATCTATAACTGTATCAGTAAAAATGGATACTTTATTTTTTATTGCACCAGAATGTATTTTTTGTGTGTTTGGCTTCCTTTCAGTAAATTTTAATATTTTACTTTCGATATCTCCTCTCCACTCCCACGTACGGTTATCAAGCCCTTGTAGGGGCGTGTGTACCACAGTTGGAGAAATGCTGCATTAAAGAGCTGTATACCTTCTATAAACATATATTTTTCACAATACTTTCTTTCTTCTATAACTCAAGGGCGTATAGCTACCACCGTATCAATCACATCAATGATACGGGGATCCTAAGCTACAAGGACCCCAACATGTATAACTGCAGTCTTACTAACAAGGCTCTCATATCTAAAACAAGTCATTGAAGGAATCCTGATATAGGGCCCACTTAGAGTGAGTGAGTGAATATTAACGTCGCACCGTTCAGCTACCCGAGGGCTTTTAGGGACGGACCTAGAAATTTTGAGCCATGGTCAAATGACGAGGACGACGCCTGAGCTGGCACCCCCTCTCCTAACAACCACACCAATGGGAGGATGTTTAAGCTCTTAGCAGATTTAACGTGCATTGCTCCCCTACACGACGGGTCTTTTGGTACTGGGCTCGAACTCATGACATGTCAGCCACGATCCGATATCTTGACCACCGGGCTACTACGGCCACAGCATCGTCTTTAATTCGCTCCACAATATAGAGTTATGTGTTTTAGAGAATTTTCATGCTGGTAATCCAAATACTGAGACCCATCAAAAAAGCCAGTACTTACAAATTGCGTCGTAAAAAAACTACTGTGTTACAAAACAATTTACATGCAAAACAAAAAATGCGATTTAGTTTTTTGGAATAGCAGAGTATCACGTGCAATTTATTTTCTCCCCATTCACTTAAGTTTTGCTGTAATATGAAGAGCTAAATTTTCACCATCTCATTGACCGGAAATTTAAAATTTGCTACTTGTTTAGGACCAAGTTCTATAAATAAATCATTATTTTTTGTAAAAGTGTTAAGCCAAGAACACTCTTCGCTCTCAACTTCACATTTGGCTTCACTGGGAATGGGACTGATTGATGATGTTGCCATTTCACCTCCTTCATCAGGTGTGGCATCCATTGATTTAGTGTTTGTATTGAAACATACTATAACTGATAATATATATATTAAGAGTGCGTCTGTGTGATATTTAGATTGAAAATAAATCTTTAATAAAAATATATTTGTTTTTATTCACCACTCCTCTACTCCTTTAAAGTGATCTTTCATCGTTTGACAAATGTCACTTGATTTTCAATGTACAAGGAAAGGTAAAAATAGTAAAACCAAAAATATAATTTTAAATCATTTTTATAAGTAATATTTTAATAAGTAATCGTTAAATCTGGTAAACAAATTGTTAAACCTAAACACCAAAGAGTATATACGAAATATGTTGAATTGATAAGAAAAACCTGGTTTCCTATAAACAGATTTATTTCTCACATATTTGTAGCCAATTTCTAAATGCGGAAGGGGGAAATTTTTAAATTATTCTTAAAGAATATTTAAACCTTTTGTACAAATAAATATATCTGAAATCCTTATGTCACGAACAAAGATAAAAATAATATTTTGACAATGTTTCAAAACAGAAAATAGTAGACAATTTGGTTTCTTAATTTATGAATCAATGTATCACGCAAAATATTTGGTTTCAGTTCAATACGGCTTCATCAATTCAGTCTTACGGATATATGGTACACTAAAAGTCATCAACTTGTCGAATTTTTTTATTGGCTTATTTGATACCTCGATTCTTTATAAATATGCCAGCAAAATTTCAAAGCTTTATCTGAATTTTTTACCAAGTTATGGAGCAATGTTTAATTCTGCACAGCAATTATCACACACACATTTCAGATTATCTACTAGAAAAGAGCCTGATAAAAAATGAATTAATTTTATTTTTCTACTGCGCATCAATGAGACTGACATTATTATGCAGTAACAAATCATTTCATGAAAAAATTGTGTAATTCATGCAAAAATTCTAGTTTGTGAATTATTTATTAAAGAGCAAATGGATTTGGTCAAGATTTAAAAGTTGTGCGTGATTTTTATGATATTATTATGAATAAAATTAAAACTTCAAAACGGATTCTCCCAAAGCACAAATACTAAATCTCATTTTGATAGCTCAGATAATTAAAAATCTAATTCGCAAGAATACAAAAACTCTCCCATTTTTATATATTTGTTTTTGGTGATATATATATATCCCATGTGCGCGAGATTCAACACTTTAATTATTAAAATATTTTAAGATATTTATTTAAACAATTGCATATACACAGATCTTAGATTTTGATGTATTTTCCCTATCAATTGTTATTTGATTTTGCTTTTATTCGTGTACAATATTTAACATGCGAAGGCTTTTAAAATCATGGAAATAAGAAAATAGCAGTTTTAGAGACTGCCGATAGAAGTGAAAACTTAGAACTTTCAGTATTAAAATTTGAAATTTCATAATGTTTGAATTAAAATTATCAACATCAATCTGGTTTTCACATCTATTGATACTCAGAGCAACAGCTAAATGCATGTTTATATGCATGTTTTTATTATTCAAATATATTACGGGCTGTACAAGATCATGACAAAATATAAATACAATTCAATTGAGATAACAATTAATATACAATCATATTATTTATGGATAGTATTTGTATTTACTTAAATTTCAATGTACTTGATTTTTAACTTTATTTTAATTGTTTGCATCATTGTCATCATTAATTTCAACAATACTTAGACTTTTTATACCTTCAATTATTTCCTTTTGTTCTAAGAAAGATACAATAGACTTATGGTAACTAAAGTAAGAAAGGAAAATGTTTGATTCAAATTTATCTAAGTATCGCGTAAAAACCGCATCCATCGTCATTTTATATTTTGTAGTACTGAGTTTTCGATCATTGAGCATATTTAAATTAAGTGTTTCATTTAGAAATTCAATTAGTGGTAGATTTTTATCATCTGCAAAGTTAATATTGAAGTCTCCTCTTAAAATCATGGGTACATTATATTTTTCGCCAAATCTTTTTGGAGTATTTCAGAACCTTCTTTTATATAAATCATCAAATTTTCGAATAAAAATTGTTGTATCTGTCTCATAGATTTTCCAGGCGAAATATAAACGGCAAACATTAATACGTATTGCCCATTCTCGGAATCGCAACGAGCAATGCACAGTATATACACATTGAACTTTTCACTAAATCCATTGAATTTCACTTTTAAGATATACACAGCACTATACGTCAGCTGTATAGCTACAGATATTCTGCTATAAGCACGTCATTGACGCGAACGCACGAGATTTCACCCATCCAAAAAAGTGTCTAAGGTGAACAGCACACTGCACGTGTGCCAGTCAGAGCATGTCGGTAACGCGAACTCATAAGATTTTCCCCTACTAAAAAGTGCCCAACGCCGCTAAAGAAGTTTTTACTTCAAAAATAAATGCATAAACATTTTTTGTACATGTTGTGCGTTAGCTCTGAGCATGGAATTAGCTCTGAAATGTGTGTATTTATTTTTTTTTTTATAATTATTATGATAAAGTTTTCTGAAATATTGATCTTTCACTCGTTTTCTTCTATATATTCATTATGGCAGTATACTGTTTAATTGTTCTACATTTGTGCAATTTTTTATGGTAAGCAGTTTTAAATAAGCTAATTAACATTTCATAAAAGTTTCAGACTATTCGATGAATATTATATGCTATTCATGGAATGAAAACTTCAAACTCATATTTCTCCATGTTGAATTTTTGTACATATACTGTTATTCAAAACCCTAAGGCTTTTTTTATAATTGAAGTATGGGTTTGAAATTTTTTATACATGTTCTTAACTGTATGTTCTATAAAACTGTGCATGGAATTAGCTGTAACATGTTTAGTACTTTTTCTAAAAAATTTCAAAATCAAAATTAATGTTTTTTTTAGATTTTTTGGAGGTTTAACTATAAAAAAATTAATAAAAAATTAAAGATCAGCAGCAGAAAAAAACCCATGCACAGTTTTATGTAGTATATTATAAGGTATTTGGAAAAAAATCTTTGAAAGAAAAGAGACATATTTAAAAAAGCCTTAGGGTTTTAAAAAATGTTTTTAAAAAGTTCAAAAAATTTAGATTTTACAAACATTTTGCAACGAATTAAAAAAATTTTGTATGGAATTCTTATTTCATATTAACCTTTATAAAATACAATTAAAACCAAATATCAATTATTAAAAATAAAAAAAAATTGTGAAGATGGTACCATATCGCCTTAAACGTGATACACACTGAAGGTGTTATGAAGAACCATCAGAATAATAAATCCTGCCAACATAGAGAAAATAGTAAATACTGTGACGTGGTAAAGGGCTATGTCAGCGTTCCTCAAACTGTGGGGCGTGACCCCTAGGGGGCGTGATAACTCTACGAGGGGAGCGCGAGCATATTGAAAAGTCGTATACACAAAAGATTATTTTTAAAAAAATTATAAATTTATTGAAAGTTAAAAAAAAATACATGAGAGAGAAAATGAAATATACACATTGACACTGATATAATAAAGTTATAAATGTATCAGTACTGCACAATTCATAACTAGTTCATAATTAATTCATGATTAATTCAACAATGCTATAAGAACAAGTTTAATAATTATCAGTGACCCCATGGGTTTGTCATGTATAAAATTATATACAAAAATTAAAACTTATCTTCCTATAACAAGTTATCCGATTCACTCCCCGATGCCCACCTTTTCCACTTAGGCAAGAGTGTATGATGTATGGGGGGGGGGGAGGAGAAAAGGAATAAATAAGCAAATTCTCTGAAATCCTTTGAAAACACACACTGTTAAGGTCATTTTATTGCATTCCAAAGCCTTCGAAATAGTTTTATGTATAGCAGTGCAAAGAAAAGATCGTACTTCGGAAAGACGTATATATACGTCGTCTGGTGCAATTAACGCTTTGTGTGAGCTAGACGTTTATATACGCCAGTGGCACTTAAGAGGTTAAAGTTGTATTGAAGCTTTAGTGTTAAAGTGTAGTGTTATTGAATTGTTATTGTAAGGAAGGGGGGGGCGAAGAAAATTATGATTGAATATTGGGTCGTAAATATTGAAAGTTTGAGAAGCACTGGGCTACGTGGATTAAATTATATGAAATTACTTTTCAACTAAAAAATGTAGTATACATATAAGGGGCAGCTACATATAGATCATAATCAGCTCTTAATATTTGTTTTCTTTTATTTCTGTTTTTCAGTGCTAATGCTGTGAAGCTCTTGATGCATCTATTTAATTATGTGGTATCTTCTTACATTTGGAGCCTTTAAAAAAACGCATAATACTCACGATTTTTTTAATATAGTACAATAAAATACCATTAAGTTCCTACAACTAAAATAAAATTCAGAACTTCAGCAAACTTTGCTATTATAAATAAAAACTTTCAGAAAAATATTTAAAAATTAACAGTAAGTAACAATATAATGAATGGTATGAACGAATTTCAGGAATTTGTGGAAAACTATATTTTTGAGTCAAATAAATGATAGAACAGGTGCAATTGTCATAAAATTAATTAGTTTCATTAATGTAAGTAAAACTAAATACTAAAAGTAAAATACACAAGATAAAAGTAGAAAAAAGAAGAAGAAATACAAGTTAATAAATACTAACTAGCCTTTATTATAGAGGCATAAATATCATTTACCATTGGTTTTAATCCAACCTAGTTACAAAACTTAAAGATTTTAGATGTTTTTCTAGATTTTTGATGTTTCGAATTCTTTTAGGATGTTTTCAATTCTTTCATTCATTTTTGCATATGTTTCATTTTTTCCTTTTTACTCCCGGGTCACCTAATTCTCTGGATTTCAAATTAACACTTATTAGTTAAAATACTGAAAGAAGAAACACAAAAAGTGTCTTTTAATTTGAAATCCAGAGAATTAGACGACCCTGGAATAAAAAGGAAAAAATAAAACATATGCAAAAATGAATGAAAGAATTGAAAATATCCTAAAAGAATTCGAAACACCAAACAATCTAGAAAAATATCTAAAATCATTAAGTTTTGTAACTAGGTTGGATTAAATCCAATGGTAAATGATATTTATGCCTTTATAATAAAGGTTAGTTAGTATTTATTTACTTGTATTTATTTTTCTTTTATCTACTTGTATATTGTGTATTTTACTTCTAGTATTTATTTTTACTTACATTCATGAAACTAATTAATTTTCTGGAAATTGCACCTGTTCTAACATTTATTTGACTCTAAAATACAGTTCTACACAAATTCCTGAAATTCGTTCATACCATTCATTATATTGTTTTACTTACTATTAATTTTTATATATTTCTCTGAAAGTTTTTATTTCTGTTACATTTCGCTCTGTTTAAAATGTATTCGCACTATAACATCTGAAAAATTTAATGCAAGTAATTAAATTTGATTGGCAAAAATGTATTTATCCTTCTAATTCGGTAATCGAATCTGTTCTAAGATGAGGGAAGAATGTGTCCGCTCAAACCACGATGAGTTTCAAAGTGTCCGCTCAGCCCACGAAATGTTATATGTCAGCTCCAACCACGTCCGTTGTAACCACGAACCCGTCTCGTTGGGGTTGCAGAATTCTTTTTCAGTTTACTTTGGCCTATTGGCTGGGTACTTTTTACGTTATAGTACTTTTTCCTTATGATCCCAATGGTTAATTAGAGCGATTTTATTCTTAGGCAAACTTTTGTGAATTATTTTTTAACTGTCCTCTAAATAGGACAGTGGTTACACGATTAGGATACGCGATTAATCCGATACACATGTAATCGACGCGTTCTTTCTCTCTTTATATAACAAAGAGCAAAGAAAATAAATAATAAATAATAAAAATAATAAAAATGCTTCTAGTGTTTCACCCCTGCTTAGTTTTATCAGTGCGAAAGTTTCAGAAGTTATAGGGAGCATTAGAATTTTTAAACAGTTTAGATTCAGATCAGAGCGATGTTGAATTTGCTGTATTACCACAAGATGCCAGTGAACTAACTGACGAAGATGAAGGGGATGAGGATGAAAAGTAAATACTGGCAAGATTATTGTAAAAAAATGTCCACGGGTCTTTGGATGCTAAAAGTGGAAATAGTTTCCAGGCTGAACCACCCCCAATCTTTAGTGTTTCGCCAACAAAGAGCAGAAAAAGCTAAAAGGCATCAGTCATTTTGGATAAAGAATAAATCACCGCATTATACAAAATGGGAAACACAGGATGAATGAATCAACTGCAGTGGCTTGTTCAAACAGATGGAAACTGCTTTGAACGATGAGTTTTTTGTCAAGTTTTATTACAGTGAAGTTTATACGATCTCATTGTAAAAGAAACTATGCGCGTTATGCAGCCGATGTAAAAAAAGAACACGCGATTTCTTGACCACTGCTGTCGAAATACGTGTTTTTATAGGAATTACTGGTTATCATTCAAATACCTATGAACGTGATTCTTGGTCAGATTGCTTGGTCAGATGTTGAAGACCTTGGTGACCTGGTGAAAAATGCCATGCCATGAAACCGCTCCTGAAAGTTTAAATCTTAATTACACTTTGTGGACAATGGAAATGTAAGTAAGCATGCCCAAGATTGATCCTTCTAAGTAAATGCATTGTTTGCCATGCTCAATAATAATTTTAAGAAATTTGGACACTTCTTTGCAAGTATAAGCATTGATGAAATAATCATCATGTATTACAGAGGAATATTCCGAAATAGCTCATCCGAGGCAAGCCAGTACGTTTTGGCAATAAACTTTGGGCTCTTTGTGGAAGCG